>VWYE01028044.1:696372-755070 GCA_013398995.1 Alaudala cheleensis
TTTATTTTTAATTTTTTATTTTAAATTTTTTAAAATTTACTTTATTTTAAATTTAACTCTTTTTATTTTTTACTTTGTTTTATTCAATTTTTTTTATTTTATTTAATTTGAGTTTTTCTTTGTATCTATTTTTATTTTAACTTTTTCATTTTTCATTTTTAAATTTTTTAAAAAATTTTATTTTATTTGAATTTTTTCCCCTTCTTGCAGATGCTTGTTTATTTTTTTCACCCTGCTCAAAAAAGTTACGCTTTTTATACTGGCTTGTTTTTCCCTTTTTTTTTTCTTTTTTCTCTGTTTTACAGAACATCTTTTTTAAAAAAGTAATGAGAGTGCTGTTCTGGTTTAAAGCCTTTCTCCTGAGGGCTATTCCTGTGTATAATCTGGAAGTGCTTTGCAGAACGGGATAACTGTGCTCCCAAAGGTTGGAGCTTTGTGTTATCTCCTGTGCTTTCCTTTGCAGGCTCCTGGAAGGGAACATTTTCTACCTGAAATGCAGAACTAACAGACTTTTGATGTCCTAGGGGATGGGTAGATGCTGAGTGAAACCAAAGCACATCTGCCTCTACCCAAACATGTAGTTCCTTTCTCTCCCTCTTTCTTCTGAGAAGTTTCAGTTTATGAGTGTGTGCTGCTCTTGCCTTGGTGTAAGGTGGGAACCCTAAGCTGCCACGAAGAGAGCACTTCCAAATGCTTTTCCTTTCTTTTTTGCTGCACAGATTGTGCTAAGTCGGGGCAGTAGGAGCTCTTTGTTCTGTCGGCAGTGTGTTATGTATGGCTCCCCAGCTTGCCTTTCTCTGGTAATTGATCCTTCCTTTCAGCATTTAATCAGTTTAGCAGGTTCAAGTGCCATCATTCACGTTTATGACTGTTCCCTGAAGTAACAAAGCTATTCAATATCTGCAGTGTGGGGGGGTGAGGGGGAAGTGAGAGGTTATTGCAAGCTAAGTATATTAACTGAGAAAAGGGATTAAAAAAAATCCTGCAGAAAGGTGTTGATTTTAATTTTTTTTTTTTTCACAAGGAAACACAAAGTAAGTAATAGCATGAGCAGGATTAAGAGGATTTAAGGCTTTAATAGCCCAAACTGACTGAGGTGGATCTTAATGAGTATTTCTTAGATAGGACTTATGGGACTTCCCATATTTTCCAGGCAATGAAACCTTTTTAATTGTCATTTATATAGGGAGGAATTTATTTGGTTTATTTGGCAAATGGCTCTTTGTTGCTGTTCTGAACTTGCCTGGCTGCCATCACTGGCAGTGCTTCCTGAACAAGATGGGTCCTTGTATTTCTCAGAGTGATGCAGAGACTGTGGTCACAGTGTGCAAGTGCATTCCACATATGAAACGCTGTTTTTCTGTGTGCATATCACTGCATTTGCTATTGGGAGGAAATAAAGTGCAGAGGTGCAACCAGGCCAGCAGCCCCAGTCATGCTGAAATTATTGTTTTGTCTTGGGACAGCTTATCCATTGACAGTCTTCATCACTCAGTGCCTATCCCAGCTTTTTTTTTCCTAAGTAATAATTGCCCCTGCTGGCCACAGATCAATTAAATTCGGAATTTTTCTTGCTAGGAGATAATGTTTTATGTCTTGTCCCCTGACATAAAATAAAACAATCTCAAAGAAAGAGGAGTGCAAGAGAGAGACTGAAAAACACCAGCTTGGGGAGAAAAACCCTCAAAGCAACAAATTCCAACCCAAAATATTAATGGAAAAATAGGGTTAGAATTAAAAAAAGTAGTCTTTACCATGCATGCTTAGATAGGGGTGTTGTGTAATTTGAAATTTAATGCAAATGTGCTTTTCTTGTCTTTGTAGTCATCTCCTGTTAAAACTGTTTCTCTCTGCTGGCAGAAGAAATGTTGGGCTCTCTGATATTTAAAGGAATTAAAATAGTTGAAAATTAATAATTGGAACCAGTCCTGTGCAAACAGATTAGATTCAAGATGACAAATTTTGTAGAGTCATGATGTGTTTTATCACAAAAGTAATGCAAGTTCTGCTCCTCTGAGAAACTTTGTAGTTTGAAGGTCCACTGTGGGCTCTTTGTTTGTTGAATGTGTTAATCCGCACTGTGTTAGATCACTTACAAAAGCAGCTTGCCTTTTCTTCTCTTTTTGTTTGAGACTTAATCTGTATCGATTGAAGTTGATGAAACAAAAGTGCTCGTTTATCCTGATAATACATTTTTTTTGTCCTTGGATACTATTTAAAGTGACTAGATCTTAAATTCAGTGCCAAGGCCATGGCCTGCATTTTGTGTTGCTGTTTCATCCCACACCTTTTCCTTAGGCTCTCCAAACATGCCAATTAACACTGAATTGCAATTCACTGAAAAATCTTAATGTGATCATGGCCAGTGCTTGCACTAATCAGATAACTCTGAATGTGATGGTGTTGGTTTAATGTTGTGTTTGTATTCAGAACATTGTGTCCTCAGCCGGCAGCGTTTGGAAGCAGAAGAGGGATTTGTCAGTGATTGGTCCAGGTTAGTCTCCTGTGCTAGGTTGTTCTGCTACTGAGGTATTTCTGCTCTGTAACACTTTGGCCTCAGATATAGTTATAAAATCACAGAATAACTTAAGCTGGAAAAGATCATTAAGATCATCAAGTCCACCACTAAACTATGTCCTGACTTGTCACATCTACACACCTTTAAACTACCTCCTGGGATCGTGATTCCAGCACTTCAATGTGTGGGAATCCTCCCAGTTTACCTGGTTTTGGCTTTCCTGCAGCAAACTGGAGAATTACTTGTTTGGGTTACAGCTGTGAGAAAGCTGTCAGTGGTGCAGACCCTGTGATGTGCCTTCCTGTGGGAAGTGTGTGTCCTTGAGGTTCCTTCTGCCCTCTCTAAGCTGTCAGTGGGTGAGGAGATGGGTTTCTGTAGCTGATGCATCTGATCTAGGCCAGGAAACTCCTGTTTGGTGAGGGGCTGCATCTTCTAGGCCTGAGGAGATCAGTGAAGGGACAGGGGACTGGGGGTTTTGCCACTGGGATAGCATCAGCTGTGGTCAGAAGCAGTGAGAATCTGGCACCTGAGCAGCTCTGCAGCCATGGGACTGTTGTGAAGTATCTCACACAAAGAACAGTTCTTTATCCCTTATTGCTGACCTCTGTGCTCTGTCATTGAGGAAATGCAGCAGTTGGTCTATTTACACCTGGAAGATGGCTAATAAATACATGTCACATATCATGGATGTTTTGGGAGAGGAGAAAATTGTGTGCTTATTAATGCTTTCCTCTTTTTTTTTTGTGTGTTTTTGAGGAGAAGCTCAAGCAAAGAGACTTGCAGCCTAATGAACTTTTATAACCTAATAAAACCAAATAATAAGACATGGGGAAAAATCTTAGAAAGGATTTATCAGCTTTGGTTTCTGCACTGCTGGTGTGAGCTGAATCCTGGCACCTGTGATCCCTGGGACCTAAAGTTTTGCTGTCTCTGGATGTGACTTATCACACAGAGTGCTTTTGGGACAAGCAGCACTGGCTTTCCAGCTGGTGCTGCCTCTTTTTTAAAAGATAAGGAGGTTTCTGGCAGGATGCCTGAAAATGTCTTAGCCTTTGATAATCTGTGTAAAATATCTAGGAAGTGTTCTGAAATTTATCTGTAGAGAGAGAGAGAGCACTTAAAAAAAAAAAAGGCACCACATGTCACTTAACTGATGATTTTGGTTTTTTTAATGCCAACATTTTGTTCTGATGTGTAACTTGCTATGGTTGCATTGTTTTTCTGTAAACAAATAAATGTAAGACACTGCTCATGGATTGAGCTGCTAGAACATTCCTATGAAGTAACGAGGATCTCTTGTCATGAGCCTTTTCTGAAATACCAAGGCAATGCTTTCTGCTGCCTTCACCACACGAGCTGCAGAAGCTGCCATCTGGAGAACAGATCCATGCTCAGCACAGGATGCTGCAGTTTTTGGTGGCCACAGCCCAGACAAAGCCTTGTGTGCAGGTAACTGTTGCACTGTGGGCTGGCAGCAGTGTCCCTGTGCAAGGCAATGCGCACGTGGGGCCTGTTGGCTACAGAGATTTGTTGTTTGTGGGATTGAAATTCAGCCACAGCACTGCCTTGAATAGGATTTTCCATTTATACTGCAGCCACACAATTTTTACACTTTGCAGTATTGCCCCATATGTGGCGTTTTGCAGGGTACCAAAACCCGTCGGATCTCACATAGGAAGCGTACAAATGTATTTATAGCTTTTGTTATAAATGATACATGAAATATTTGGTCCCCAGACATCTTGTCTTTAGCTTCCTGTTGCCATGGGCACTCATTAGTATTCCAGGGAGGCCTGGTTGCCATGGCAAAGTGTGTAGTTGTACCGTGTTCCCATGGCAACCTCCACCATTAGGTACCTTGAGCAGATCTGCTAGCAAATCTGTTTGGGTAAATCTGAGATGATCTCAGGGTTGCATTAATGTTTGAAACAACATTGCCATCCTCTCCTGAGGTGATTCTCACTGCAGATGTGTTTGGTGTGTTAGGTTGTGACTGTTAGGTCAGCACAACACAGCACACTGTCAGACTGCAGGAGGATTGTTTTCCAAAAGCAGCACTGAGGGATAACCTGACCTCTAAAGAGGTTAAAACAAAATCCTGCTGTTGAGACTGTTTACATTTTTCACATCTTCCTGCATGTGTCTGGATTTGAGCTTGCAGCTCCTTCCTTGAATGACCTTGAGCAGCAACCACATTCCTGTGTACATCCCTGTACACATCTGAGAATTGTGCTCTTTGAACAGAATTTTTGCTTTTCCTTATTGGGAAGAGAAAGCAAATTACCCTTTGGCACACAACCTGATGTGGTTTGTTCAGGGACCAAGATGGTAACTGCTGGTGTGGAACAACACTGCAGGTGGCTAGCTTTGGGTCAGGGAAGTTTTCTAGCCACTGATGGAGAATCTGTTCCAATTTTGGGAGTTGTTTAGAGAAGTGATAGACAAATTAACATCTGTCAGGTCCTTGCTAATGACAGGCTGTTTACTTGTCTCAAATTTTGTTCTCCATTAGTACATTTTTTTGGTTTATGTTATGTACACAGTCAAGGAACTGGTGAAAGATCTGTGGGTCTGTTAAATGCTCTGAAAGATGTGGAGTGCTATACGTTTGGAAGGGGAATATGCCTAGGGAGCCTCTTTAGATGGGACAGTTATGGGGATGTCTATCCAGTTTCTTCTTTAAGTCACAGAAAAATACACAGTTGGATGGGATGTAGAAACCTGTCCAGTTTGAGAAATCAAAAATCAAAAACTGATCATGCAGTGTCCTGAAAAGTGGTGATGTCACACATCTGAGAGGATTTGGTTCTGCATTGCCACAGAGCACAAGGCTCCTGTAGCCCTAGAGGGGTTTAATTCTGTCATGGTTCTGATGGTTTCTTTGTTGTGTTTAGCAGATGAAAACTGTGACTTAAACAAAGATCTTAAGTTGAATTGATTCTTTAAAGATTTAAACTCTCAAAATCACTTCATCAGGTAATATTCTTTTTTTCTTTAAGTTGCTAGAGTGGGTTTGTACAGATCCCTTGGCCTCCTTCCTAACTGAATTTAGAATTTCAGATGTTTCTTGGAGTCTTTTCTGTAAGCTGTTTCACTTTTCAAATGTCTATGCTGAAAAAGACTTTTTCTTACACCCTTGCTTAGAGAGCACCATGAAACTAAATGTGAATTGATAATCAAATGGCTGAGTTTGTTTTCAAGCAATGCTGTATTTTAACACAGTAAAAGCTGAGAGCCAGGAAGGCCAAGGCTTTTTGTATTTCCTATGTTTCTTCAGATTGGGTTTGGCTTCCAACTGAGCCAGACAGCATGGCCTGAATCACACCAGTACTCCTGAAAATGCTATCTCACAGTTCCCTCAAATGTGATTAGCAGCAGCAAGCTTTAAGTGCTTGGTTAAAAATAAACAAACCACTGTGAGAGGGGAAAAGAGTGTACTTTTATTTTAAAAATGTGCTAATCCATTTAAAAAATACCCTCAGCCTGAAGTTTTGTTTGCAGCAGCTTGAGAATCTCTTGTGATAAGCAGCTGCTATCTTTGTTTAATAATTGTAATTTGTATGTGGGCGTAGCAACAGTTGAAACACATGGCTCCTTTGGATCAATGAAGATGGGCATTTGCAATGACCAGGTCAGGCTTTGCTTTTGTCTTCACTGCCATTGATTTTTTGTGGAGTCCTTTTTTTATTCTAGCAAGAAAGTTTTTTGGGGGTTTGGTGGGTTTTTTTGGTTTGTTTGTTTTGTTTTTGGTAATATGGGGAAAAAGATTTTAAAACACTGATTTATATTAAAAGGCAGGAAGTGTGGAGTATGATTAATCTGCACAGTGAAGAGCTGTGCTAACATGAGCAGACACTTGAGTTTCTTTAGGTTTAGATATATATATAAAAATCTAGAAGTGATCAGTACGAAGTGATGGGAAGCTCATTTTTATATATTTTCTTGTCTGTCTGTCACTTTCTCCCTGGTGCCTGGCAAACTAGTTTAAAGACATGAAGACTAGCTGCTGGCAATCAGGAAACAATACTTTTAAAGGAATTAAGACTGTGGAATAAATTGCCAGAATTGCACAGGTGTGGGAGTTTTAACTGGTGTCACCTGCTGTAACAATTTTGCTCTACCTGTGCATGTTGCTGATACTGGGTGTGTGGGGCATTTCTGTGTGTTTCTTTCTATCCTTTTTTCCCAATTAGATTTAGAAGAGGGAGGAGAATGTAAAGCTGCTCAGTCATCCTCATTGGTATAGAAACAGAAAGCCCAAGAGATACTTGTCTGTGGCCTGCAGATTTTATGTTGTTTGTAAGATGAAAACACTGCTCAAGCTTCGAGCTTTCCTGAAGCTCGTTTTTGTTCAGCAAGTTTTTGTTTTCTGTCAGAAACACCAGAGGCATGCTCAGGCTCTGCCTAGGGAGGCCTTTCCCTGAAGCACTGGAAATAATTTGCAAAAGAAAAAGAGAGCCCAAAATATCTGACATGATAACAAGAATGAGTTGTGCTTCAACATGTGTTCTTGTGCCCTTCACCTAACCTTGCAAGCACAGCTGATGCTTGGCTACTTGGAAATTTATTATCTGTGATCTTTTACATAGAAACATAACCATTGCATAAGTGAATATCCCAAGCTATTGCCTGGTAACTTGAAATTGTGAGTGTTGTTTTCTTCTGATGGACTGGAAAAAATATATTGAAAGCAAAAATCAGTCTTGAAATAGTGTTAGTCTGTAGGTGGTTGATATGCATTTGATTTGGAGTGCTCAGAGCATGAGCAGCTCTGATGGAATAATCCCGGTCTCTACCAGGAGGAATAGAACCTTTAGCATTCATAGGAAAGGTTAAGTTGAAGTTACATAATTTACAGCTTTTGAATAGCATCTCGTGATGATTTAGTTGTCACTGCAGGTGTTTGTTGGCAGCAATCAGCTGTGAAGGTACCAGTGGATGCCAAATAAAACCAGTTAGGAGGACAGTGTGTGAACACTTCCTAAGCACTGGTTATCCACTTCCAGTATAGGCAAGAGTCTTCCTGCTAAGTGGATTAATTGTGACATTTCTTCATCTGTCAGAGTTTAATAGAAGTGAGAGTGTACTGAGTGTTGGTGGAATAACAGATGAGATCAGTAAGTCTCTTCATGGGCTGTTTGGGGACAGCAGAGTCCAGAGTGTGTCTGTTGAGGTGAATGCTGAAGAGAGGAAAGGGGCAGAAATGGCACTTCCATGATTGGAACTTGGAAGTCTCTAGGTGGATGCAGCTGAAAGTTAAATGAGCAGGGTACCTGGACAGGAGGGCTTGGCATTCAGCTGTGGCTTGTTGGTTTGCTAAGCCATTTCCTGGGGTTTAGTTTGGTTTTTCCTAGTTGCCTTTTTTCCCCCCCTCTTTTTCCTCAGCAATAAATGAACTATGGACTTTATTCCTCTGATCTCTGAATAGATATTCCTGTTGGTAAGAGAGTTAAATGCATGGCATTAGGCATAGTCTGTTAACTTGCTATGTCAGCTTTTTCTTTTAATATAAATGTTCCTTTTGCATGGGTGAGGGGGAAGGGATTTGGTAAAACAAACCTTATACATGATACCCATGGACTTTCATATCTGGCATTATTTTTGCTGTCCTAATATTGATGATAATCTCATACAAGTGCATTTTGAGTAGAAGTTAATTACTCTTTTCTGAGAAATATTGGAAGTAAATTGTGTGGCATGGGATGACTGATTTATTTTCACTGTTCTAAATGCTGTAAGTCATTAGATTTTAAAAATAGCGAGTCTGAGTGTAAATATCTGGTATGCTTATTAGGAACTTTCTGATTAGCTATTAATTAGCATGGCAGTAGGTTGCAATGAAATGTTAAACTGGAGGCTGAGCCTGCTTGCAGGTCTGTAACTGAGCAAACATGCAGATTGTCTAATGCACACAGAACTTCTGTACGAATTATTAACACAGAGGAAGGCAGCAGCTTTAACAAAATTTTTCTTTTTTGGCTGAGTAATTAAATCCAAGCCAAATACCCCAACTTAAATCATACAACATTCTATAAGTGTCGTCATGTTATATGTTAAATAAGAAACATGTTATGCATTTATTATTATGATACTATGAAAGAAGTTGCTCTTTGCCTTCGTAATATTTTTAAGAGAAAATCCCTTTTGCTAGATGATAATGCCATTTCATCAACAGTCTTAAAATAATAACGATGTTTTGAAAAGCTTTACTACAATGCAAGTTAGAATTAGGTGTCAACAACTCTTAAGTCCTGGCAAGTATATGGGTGTCACTAGGGGCACTTCAGATGGTTTGGGTGGTCTCCCAGTTGAGCATTCCTGAGACTGGAAATGGTTTTCCCTGAATGTGTGGCCTGAACAAACCAAGTTCTCATTTAGTCCTCGCTGGGATGAGATTAAAAGTGTGGCTTGCACTTCAGTAAAAAAGCCTGTAAAGGAATTGCAAAGACTTGGACTTCAGGCTCTGACTTCTGTGAAATGTTCTACTGCATATATCTAGAGAAATAGAAAGGGCATAGAGGGAAGTGTTGAGGGGATCTGTCATTAGTTATCATGCAGTTATCTAGAGAGAATTCCACAAACAGGTGACTCATTTTCCTAGCTTTGCTCTGTATCTCCAGCAGCAGTGTGCTCAGCCGTGGTGGCTGAGTGAGGGTACTCTCATTTTGCAGTTGTGGCAGGAGCTGCAGACACGTGGCAGAGGAGCAATGCTTTGAAGCTGGTGTTCCTGTGCCAAGGGCAGCCTTGGCAGGGTTGGCATCTCCCATCCCAGCCAGAGGAGCTGCAGGCTGTGCCTTCCAGGACTGGGGTTAACCCTTTCTTACAGCAGGTGTGGATGCAGAGATAAACTGGAAGCTATAATCTTGCAGGAGTGTTGCTTTAAAGCAGGGCTAAGCTGAATTGTGGGGGTGTCTCCACATCAATAAAGAGTATAATCACGCGAGGGTGGCTTTTGTTGCTGAGGGAACCCTGAAACCTGAGTGAGGATGTGACTTGTGTCTGGTAGCATATGCTGCAGTGACTCAGAACACTGTGAATGCAGCACTGTGTGGGGCACCTGACCAAGGTGGACATCAACTCTAGGAGCACACAGCTGGGAGCTAGTGGCACATTTTGGGTGGGACAGCTCAAAAAGTAGCATTTTCTGCTGTTACTTCATACTCTTTAAGTCTGTTTTCATTCAGAAGAATGCTCTGAATAAAAAGCCATTTTAAAATGGGAATAAGAAAGGACTGTAAAATGAAAATGTCCAGCTATAGAATTTATGGTGTTGGATGTGACCTGCATTCACTTAACACTGTGCAATGCAATCTTTGTGGGAGCTTAGAAATAGAAATATGAACATTGCCCCTACTTAATACTTGCAGAGATTTCTCCTTTAGTCTAAGCATTGGGCAATAATGAAAGGAGGTTGCTCCCTTTGGGAATGGAGCCCTTTATTCAAAATGTAGTTCAGCAGCTGAACTCAAGAAGAATATCCATTAGCTATCAGTAATAGCACTTGTATCCCCTTCGCTGGATTCCAGCTACTAAATGGCAAGACATTAAAATGCTACAAAAGCCTGTGTTGAAATAGGACCAGGTACTTCATTTCAACATTTTAAATGTATCAGTCCCGAGTGAGAAAGAGCTCTTCAGAATTCATCCATCAGCTGAAGGTGCTGCTGCTAACTTAGAGGGGAAATAGTAATCTTCTGTAGAATGTGCAAAGATTTTCAGGAAGAATTGCTAATGTATCTATGTCTGTTTTCTCTGGCTACTTGTGTTAGTGAGTAATGGGACTAAGCTGAGCCCCCATGTGATTTCAGAACAAGGGGTGTGAGAGGGAGTATGTGACAGAAAAGGCCCCTGGGACTCTCCCAGAAATGTTACACTTTTTTTATTGTTGAAATGTGAAAGCAGTAACTCAAATGATGGTCTAAAACTTTTACCCTAGCATAAAAATACCAGAGTTCTACCAATGGTACAGTTAAATATTTTGTTTAATTGAAATTGCTGCTAAAACTGATGGATTTTTTTTCTTGTCTGTATCTTAAAAAGGTGAAGCCTTACTGTTAACAAATTGGTCTTCTCATTATTGGGTTGGCAAAGATTTTATGTGTGACAGGGGGTATTTCAGTGTAGCTGGTACTGTGTCTGGCATGCAGTGACTGTTCCAGGTAATGGCAAACACTGGATATTTCCAATTCCTTCTGATCATGCAGCAAATAACAGGGTAGACCTTGTCTGGGATGCTTAACCTGGAGCCAAGTTGTTTACAGATGGAAAATGATTAAATTTCTTTCCTGAAAAATGCTATCTCCACTACCTGAAAAGGCAGTATAACAGGCATCAGTGAAGGTGTTAGGTCAGGCTTAGAGGCCCCTGTTCCTGAGGATCAGCCTAAAATCAGTATTTCACAAAGCACCATTCCCAGCTGTGTGCATTTCTGCATTAAACATTGTGTTTAGGCCTGGTATTACAGCACCACTCAGCAAGGTGACCATGGGCATGGACGTGTGCTGGGTGCCTTATCTGCACTGTCTGCTGCCCAGTGCCTCCATGGAGGCCAGGATCTCTACCCCTGTGCTCTGTCAAACTCTGCCTGTCTGTTAGACAAGGCGCACACACAGCTGTGGGAAGAACAGTGTTGTAGTTCTGTCATTTACAGAAGCTTCAGTGTAGCCTAAAAGTAAATGAAGAGAAAATGAAGCAAGAGCAAGAAGAGTCCAGCTTATGAAAAATGTCATAATTCAGAGAACTCCTTGTACTTTGCAAGTACCTTTTTACAGAAAGTAAAGATGTAATCTACTTTTTCTCTCACCACAAATCTGCAACTCAAATCCCTCAGCTTCTAATTTATCAGAGGAGATTTTACAGATGTCCATGTGACAATGCTGGGAACCTTGATTATAAAGTTGTCAAAATAACACTTTTTTCCTAATTCAGATTTGGCTTATATGGAGACTGACATTCCTGTGGAGTATCACAGTACACAGAGCTGAGGTTTTGTCCTTTGGCCACAGACACACTGTGATGGTTTGTTCCTCTGATACCAATGCTCCAAGGATTGATTTGCTTGGTTTTGTTGAGCTGCAGCTCTTGAGTAACCAGAATCTTGTCCAGGGGTTCAGACATAGCTACTATAAACACTTCACTGCTTCTTTGCAGATTTTACTGTGCAGCCTCCTGACTATTCATCCACTGACATAAGGACTGGATTCTTTTACCTCTGTGCCAAGTACAGAGAAAGGCTCCAGGTGCTCACTTCAGTGAGAAGCTTGTGCTAACCAGCTAGTGAAATTCCTGATATATATATTCCCCAGGTGCTGTGGATGAGTGCTCTCCCTCTGTGCATTCTCTTTACTATAGGCTTTGCAGTAACTTAAATGCACAGATTGCACAGATCCCAGCAAACACTGAGTACTGGACTCATGTCTAGCTGGCTGGATAGTTCTCCTGCTTTTAATCCTGCAGGTTTCAAAGGTACTGCGATTTCTCATTATACCTTTCCAGTCTTTTGTAGTGTTTTTTCCAGTTCTTTGGACATCACTCAGGAGTTTGGTGCTTTTAGCTGGTCTGTAATTTGTTCTCAAATCTAGCTTGCTGCCTGGTTTACAAAAAGCTGTAAGAACTGCCAAAGCAGCATATGTGAGTGACATGAACAGTATTGTAGTAAGCAGCCAGCTACACAGCCAGCTTAATTCATCACTCACTATGGGAGAGTGACAGTTTAACATATGGCCAGTCTCTTCAGATGCTGCTTTATTTCAAATGTATTTAGGACTATTTAGTTCTTCCATTTGGGAAGTAGATAGGAGTTGTAAAGCAATTTCTCCTTAAGCTTTCTGACTGGGCTTTGGTGGTGCTCAGACCTCAAAGTTAGAGCTGAATTAAAGCTGCTCCTTTTATGCTGTAGGAGAATGGCCAAATGGAAACATGCATTATTCACAGGGTTGTAAAGACCTCTTCAGGTACATTAAAGATGGATTGTTGAGTGATCTGTGTAATCTTTTGCATAACTTATAAATTAGAGGCAGGACAGTGTTTACAGAGGCAGTACCTATTGTTTGTTTAGAATGATAGCCAAATAATTGCTGAAAGGGTTTCTGGTTTGTCTTTGTAGTGAGAAAATTGTAATGAGTTGTTCAGCAGTACTCTTTGACTTCTATTTTTTTGCTGATTATTAGTAAAGTGTTTGGTATTCAGCTTAAATCTTGGGATAAAAACTTATTTTTCATTACTGTGGTTATTGCACATAAGACATTTATTTGGGAAAGGGAGTACCCTGAGCTACTTGTATTTTTATATGAATACAGAGAACTAGCTGATCTTTAGATAGATAGTGCTAATAGTAAGTACATTCTGAATTCCCACCATTTCAAAATAATTGCTTTGTTCCTACTGTCATAAAAACTAAAGCAAGTGTTGAGCTTAGATTCTTAAAGGAGTTTTAAGTAACTTGTAGAAGAGTAGTAGAAAATGAGCAGTTCTAGGCAATGTTCTCTCAGTGAGACTGTTCCTATAATAAAGTAGGGATTTTTGTCCAGATGATATTCAGTCTGGCCAATCAGTGACAGTAAAGCACATACTTGTTCCAACTAAATTTTGCCACTTTGCATGCTTTTTTCACTATGAAAGCAGAGATGTGTCTGCAATTTGAAGCTTGGCTAAGTGTTTTGTAGTGGATATGGAAATGGAACACCTCAAAGTGAGCAGCTATACTGTGGGAATACATAAATACTATTTTAAAAAACCCCAACACAACCAAAAACCAGACAACTCCTGAAATAAAATTTAAAAACCAAACAAACAACTCCTTACTTTTCATCTTAACAGCTGGGCTGATATCTCTGTATATTTCAAATAGATTTAGGAGGGCAGGTAGAATAATGTTCTTAGCTGGAATTGTGTTAGCATTCTTTTTTGATTCTTACATTTCCTTGTATTTTGAGCCGGAGAGTTGGAACAGATGGACTTCCATAAAAAGCCGGTGCTTCATTAGATTGGCAAGTTCAGCTTCCTGCCTTTTCACCTGAGGAGCTGAGCAGTTGGATAGTCCTAACTCTGTAGAGATCCAAGAATGGTTCTGGAGACTCATGAGCTAATGCCATGATATCTGCCTGGCCTCCTTCCCAACCCCTGCCAAGACACTGTTTATGCAAGACTCTGCTCTCCTGCTTGAAAAGCATTTGGTCAAGCACTGGGGCTGCTCAAATGCAAAGCACAGAGATGCTTCAAAGGAGACTGTGCTGAAGACCATGGGTCTGTCTCTTTACTGTTGTGGAGGTTTTCCCCTTCTGGTTTGTTTTTTTCCCCTTTATAGACTTCCTCCTGTAGTTTCTTTGCCTCTCTGTAGTTTCTGGCAGTGCTGCAGGGATGTCATATTCCCTTTGGTGCTAAGCAGACATTTCCTTCTCCCTAGCATCTCAATATTTCACACCCTTTATTTTTTCTTTTCCTTTTTGAAGGACTTAATCTTTTGCCCTATGACACTGCATGGATCTCCTCAGAAAAACTGGATGAACAGATTTACAGGTCACACAGATTTTAATTTTTTTTCATATAGGAACCTGGTTTATGCAATATCCCCATGATGTAATGAGGCATCATCATTCAGTGGGATGTGAAACACTTATTGTGACATTAGTCAGCTGTATGGTATTTGTGCCTTCATACTTCAGATGCTGATGGTCCACACTGTATTTTCTGTAGGGTGCAGTGAGTGCATTCCTGGGATCTTTGCTGCAGTGTGCTCATGGCCTTTGGATTGCTCCACAGCAGACCCTACTGATGTTACCTTTGCATTTAAGCATCAAGTTTTTGTACTACTACAGGGATTGTTCTGTCTACCAGTTTTAACTCTGTTCAATCTAATTTCTTTTAGATGTACCACAAATTCTACCTTCCGGGAAACCCTAGAAAGGTAAAAACCTTAAAAATCCCACTTTTGTTCATTCCCTGGGTTTTCAATGTTTAAACAGTGTTTGTTTTGGTTTTATCCCCAATGTACTGTTCTAATGCTGAGCTTACCACTGGAGAACACAGAATGCTACACAGCCACATTTTTGGGGCCGCCTGATCTTTTTGAGTACTTGAAGACAATGGCTTTATCTACAGTCTTATACTTTTGTCCTCACTATTTTGGAGCCTCTTCTAATTGATCTGCGTTGCTGTTGTGTTCCACATCACAGATCTTGCTTTATTTTTGTGAATGAATAAGCAGCAACTCTTCACATGAAGACACTATTGTTTAGGAGAGCAGGTTTACATACCTTTGATGTAACTAGAACATCATGACTAAAGACCAATTGCCACAGAGTTTTCTTAAACAAAAATCCTATCAGTCATTTGAGATGTGCTCAGCTGTGCTTGAAAGCAATTTTGTTCCATGTCCATGCTTAGAAAATAGCTGTCATGCACTTATATCTTACTGTTCAGCCATGTCCTTAGCAGTTGAATGTGCCACTATTCATCACTTTGAAGAGAAATAAAGGTATGTTATGCTCTTATGCCTATATTACTAGTGCATAGTGTTGGCATTTGAACAATTATTCCCTTTCCCTCTAAAATACCACCTGAAAAATGTGTGAGAAACGTAGAGCTGGCAAACGTGCTATTTCCTCCTTATTCCCTTGGGTTTAGTCCAGGAATGCTCTGGGGTACACCACTTTCTCTTATGTCAAGTTTGAATAAGATGAACAAAATCACCAGATTCCAGGACATTTTACACAGGAATATGTTTTATACTTCTCTCATTTTCTTTTCCCTCATCTGTTTGTTTGGGTGGTTTTTTCCTTCTGCCTGGGTAGCATTTATCTTAGCTGTATTCCTTGGCAAATTAAAAGGCAAGGCAGGATAATTTACTGCACAGAGAATGAGGGGTACTTCAAGGTATAATCCTCTGGCTTTGTACTGTAAGTGGACAGAAGTTGTTCCTCCTGGTTGTCACTGTCACCTACAGGAGCAAATGTGAGCCCTGGGGCTGTGGGAGTCAGATGTTTACAGACTTATAGCATCATCTGCTCAGGTGCTTATGCTGACTGTATATCTCAGCTTTGCCATGATTCTCCCTAGGTGTGGCAATTGTTTGGTAGAATAAATGCCTTTTGTTGTATTAATGCATTTCTCGTCTTCAATAACAGCATTTGGCAGAAATGTCTCCTACTTATGTTTCAGATTTGCTGGACCTAGTGACATGTTATAAAGTCTCAAGTAGTGCAACAAGCTTCAGTGGACAAGTCTGACACCCAGTTCTTTGTGCTGTGTTTTTGTATTTTAAGTATGAAGGTTTAGAAGTGCTCTGAATTTTGGTGTTACAAACATTGTATGTGGTAATCTGAGCCACTCTTGATTCAGCTGAGAAGGATGAGGACTAGTCCTGCAGCTGCCACCATCTCAGTAGAAAAGAAACATTCTTGATCACTTCCAAACCTTCCAAGCAGCTGCACTTGGCTCTGACACTGACATGAACTGCTACAAAAGTCTCTTGGCAACCCTGTTTGGGCCTTAATAGTGTCATAAATTTAAATAAGGCAGGAATATTACAGTGTGAAGTGGAGAGGAATTGGAGGGAGTAAGTGGCTGAAGCTGGCACTATTTGTCTTTAATCCCTTTTCCATGTTCTAACTGGACAATCTCAGATACCTTCTGCTGAGCTTAATGCATGTAATGGAAGAAGCATGGCTCTTGTTTTTAATCTTCCTGGGGACTGGAAGTCCCTTTGAATGCTCTGGTAATCCACTTCCCATGAGAAAGGAGGGAATAAAGATGAAAGCCTTTTTTTAAACTTGTTTTGTTTTTTTGATGGGTTTGGGTTGGTTGTTTGGCTGGTTTGTTTGCCAAGGTTGGTTGTATAACTGTTGGATTCTGTGCAACAAAGCCTTTGAATTAAGGGAGCTGCATCTGGCTGTTAGCCTGGCACCTGCTGCAGTGCTGTGTAGTGAAGTTGTGCTGCTGCTTCCCTGTTGTGTTGTGCTCACACCCAGCCTCAAACTGAACCTTGCATTGCCCATACTGAGGGGGGAGAGGAAGGATTCTCCAGCAAACAGCCAGAAATGTTCCTGCTTAGCAGTCATTTCTCTTCTTTTGCTCTCTGCTTGCCCCCTTGAAGCACTGACCAAGGGGAACAATTGACTGGTAACTATTTATAGTGGGAATCTCCAAGTTGTACTGCAGTTTTTCTTCCCACGTCTTGTGCCCACACTGTCACCATGCCCGAGGCCTGTGCTGGTCCTGAGTTCTGCTGTAATATGCAGTTCTTCTTCTTGTTCCCTTGAAGGCTTAGAGTAGAAATTACTCCAGTATGAGAGTTACTGTATGTCTTAATAGCTGAAGGAAAATACATTTTCCTTTAAATTTCACTGAAAGAAGCTTATGTTAACAAATTAGTTTCAATTTTCTTGTGAGGAAAGTAAAATGGGAGGTAAAACATTTTATAAATAAGGCAAAGCTTAAAAATATATAAAGAGTTCACAAAATTGTGAAAAGAGCTAAAACAATTTTATTTCTTTACATTATATGTTTTCAAACTGACAGCCTTTAAAAATGAAATTGCTTTCTTTTTGCCTGACATTAAGGATGTTCTTCTTATTGTTGTTCAGAAGGTTGTTTCTTACTGTTACACCTCTAACTTGTCATGACTCAGTGCAAATTCCAGCATTTTACTTATTTCAAGAGCTTTGAACAAGCTGATGTTTGAGACGAAAACTTTTTTTCCATTACTTAAATTACATATTTGTGTGGGATGGGAATCAGATGGCAGCATTTTAGAAATGTAGTTCACCACTTCAGTCTTTTGTGCCAGTTATCTGTCTGGTCAAGGCTGTGATATAAAGGCTTGGAAATTGGAGTTGGCACCTGTAGGGCCTCTCTGTTTAAAGCTAAATTGAGTTAATAGAAATGGCCAGAAGTAAGGACTGGAAAAAACCAAGTCACACTGTGAGGCTGAGAGTTGGAAGTCAGTGGCATGAGGTGGCACTTGGGCAGTGGTGCACAGCCTGGTATGCCCAAAGGCATGGAGAATAAATGGGCCTTGCAGAAACTCTGTAGAATGATTGAGCACTGTTAACCTTTACATGGTGTTTGCTGATCCAGGTATATGCACTGCCAGATCCTGGAATTTGGGAAGTGCAAAAGTTTTGTTGGTGTGGGTTTGGTTTTTTGGTTTTTTTTTTAACCTTGAACCTAGCAGTTGTAAGAGTAACTGAGGAGCCTTTGGAGTCTCTTTTAAAACACAGTATTTGTCTTTTACACTTTNTCTTTTGGAGTTTCTGTGCAGGAATCTGTGGCATAAAAATAACCCCACCAAAATAATTTTCAGGAAAATAAGATAACTTTTAAAACACAGTATTTGTCTTTTACACTTTTGCCACAGAATGTGTTATAGCTATGATCTGTGCCTGGGCAATAGATGCTCCCTCCTCCAAAATGAAGTTTTATTGTCAACCAGTGGAAAGAGAAAAAACTGTCAGCACTGGTTCTCCAGCTGATAGTAAAACTACTTCTAGTAGTGTGCACTTCATATTGCCCTTTTAGCTGTGTTCCTACTTAGCCTTGATGTGCATCAGAGGTCTTTTGAGCTCCTTTATAAAGATAAAAATATAATGTAACTACATAGCAAATGAATGGCTTTTGCCTTTTTTTGCTTATGCTAATTAGAATTCCCAGAGGAGGNTTGTTCATACTTAGCCTTGATGTGCTTTTGAGATCCTATATAAAGATAAAAATATAATGTAACTACATAGCAAATGAATGGCTTTTGCCTTTTTTTGCTTATGCTAATTAGAATTCCCAGAGGAGGCTGTCATTAACACAGAGGATATTTGCATGGTCCTGTACTTAAAAGCTATAACCAAATTGTCAGTTGTAAAATAAACATTTATTTTATAAAGTGTAATGTTCTCAGAGCACTGCACCCAGAAGACGGAGATGTACTGATTTGTAGGTACAGTAGAGGTAATGTTAGGGATTTAGTTTTAAACATCTGAGCCCCACTTGATGCAAAAATGACAACTTACTTAAGAATGTTACAAAATTGTATGTAAATCATATGTGAGGATTGGTGGAGTAATTAGATGCAATTTGCTAGGTGGCAAAGCAGGGAAATGTTCCACAAGTGTGTGTGTTAAAAAGCATTATCATAGCTGTGAGTTCCAATTTAAGTTTTGTCTGCTGTGCAAATGTGAAAACTCCTAATCGTGGCAGGGAAGGAAGTTTTTTTTTTTCCAGTATTCAGCAGTATAAACCAGTGAGCCAGCACAGCTATTTCTGACAGTTGAGTATTGCTTTAGCTGGGAACTTACTGTACACTATTCCTTTCAGAATGTCTTCAGAAATACGTAAATCATAAATTAATGGTTCTTAGCAAGACAGGCTGTTCTTTCAAGTTTTACTTAGATCTGCTTTGTGTTGCTCCATGCAATCAGACAATCATATAGTAAATAGGAATAAAAACTGCAAAGCCCCCTGGTAATTAAGTACCACAGAAATGTTGTTGTGGTGGCCATTGATAACATCAGCAATCAGCAGAATCCTACCATTTCTTTTCTCCTAGTATCACTGACCTATGGTTTTGCGTTTTTAAAACTTATTTGGCTTTTTGGAATTGTTTTCTATTGGTTGTTATTTTCTGTATGATTTTTTTCTTCAATAGGGATAAAGCCCCAACCCAGTAGCAGTTGTTAGCACTTTCTGCCTTTCCTTCAAACAGATTACCATTTTGAATTTTTCTGCTCTAATTACAGGTAAGGTTTTTTTATTTCCTAATGCAGCAATTTCATATGCAAAGTGCTGGGCAGGAGTTTTCTATTCCAACATACTTTGCTGGCTTCTGAAGTAACAGGACAAAGTGATGCCCCAGCAGAAGATGGCAAAGCTTCTGGGCTGGCCTCCAGACTTCCATTATGTGATCACTTTGCTCCATCAGGGCAGCAGCTGTTGGAGGAGAGGTTATAAGTGAAACCTCACTCCAAGCAGTGGCTGCTCACAGAAACCATGCCCAAGGACAGGGAAATCCCTGCACTGGAACAAACCTTGTCTTCAGCAACATGAGGAGATCATCCAAAAGGAGGAAAGAGAACTAGAGAAGTCTGCCTGAAGAGTCAGGGCTGCCAGTCAGTTTGGAGCAGTCTGCTTTAGACAAGCAGGTACTTCTTATGAATAGAAACTACCTGAAATGCTCACATCCTGCCAGCAGCAGAACTGCCTGGCTTCCTTTGAGTGGGACACAGGGAAGTCTTCTGTCAAAAAACAGAATCTGTGTAACTTTTATTGCAATGTTTTTTCAGTCAGGTCAGAATAATGAAAAAATACTGTCCCAGAGAGGTTTGAAAGAGGATGAACCCAAAGCTTTGGAGCCTGTGAGGAGAAAATGCAAGCAGTAACTGCTCTGCAGTGATAGTTTGTGACCAAGAAATGATCTGCCATGGGGGGCAAGAAGGGGCTGAACTGGCCAGAAGTAGGAATGTCAGAGACACAATAGATCCCTGTATGGGACTAAAAAAATATGATGGCAACTCTCCTTTATGCATACAATTTGGTACTTGTACAAAGGGGAGAAAGGGATGGTACTTCTAGAGAAATTCCACTGTCAGCGTTCAGCCTGATTATAATCAATCAGCCATCTGATAAACTGTTACAAAAAGTGATCAATGCAGTCCATTTTGAATTTGTTGAAAATACTGACAACTTGAAACAACATTTGCTAGCAAATTCTTGCAGCTCGAAATGAAATAGTTATGTAAAGCACTGAAACAGTTCCAATTTAAAGGTGCTGCATACACAGCATATGCTAAAAGCTTTCACTTTTCTCTACACATTTTAACCATAATGATGTAGCCTTGAAGGATTTATGACCTCCCCTGGAGTTTTAGAATCAGGTGGAGTTCATTACATCACTTACTGATTTTGTAAAGATTTTGAAAATGGGCATCTGAAGTATAACATTTCTGGCTAATGGTCATTGGGACTTTCAACGTGAGTTAAACTGCCTTTCTAGCAACAAAATTGTATCAATATAAGCTGAAATTGCTCTGAAGCACAAGGCCACGGGCAGATAGGGAAACACGAACCTTACTGATGCCACTTATGGGAAGCTGTTCCTGGCATTGCCTCCTGTTGTCAGCACAGGCTTTGCTTTTGGTGCTGAGGGCACTCGAGGTCCTGTGTGCAGCAAGGAGGTCCTGCAAGTGTGGTTCTATAAACAGTGTGGAAATGGCATGTGGGTAATGTGCAAGGTTTTGTCATGAAGGAGAAACAGCAGGTTGAAAAGGTCCTTTACACAGGAATGCTTGTTCATGTGGCACAGCAAAATATCAAGAAAGTGGGAATATTTTTCCTTCTGGTAATGATCCACTGCAATGTTAGGGGTTAACTAGTGAGCTAAGTGAAAAATAAAAAGCAAATTATTTCAAGGTCAGTGTCAGAATGTTGGAGCTTTCAGTCTTTTCTTGCTGTTATTTCTCCTGCTTAGAACAGAAATACATATTTAAATCAAACATTTAGTTGAAATTAATGCCTTTTTTTTTTTTTAAATGATCAAGTTTACTGTTGGGAGTTTGCTTCACTTGAGAGCTTCCAGATTAATGACAATGAACTTCAAAGCAGTAAACAGAAATGAGAAAAATAGGGAAAGAAAAATAAGAACATAGAGCATTAAAGGAGACCTACTGATACAATTTTTGCTGTAACAACCATGAACTGTCACTTTCAGTTGTTGATGGTTGTAGAGAGGTTTCTTTTTTCTAAGGTGCTTCCATGGCTGTAATAATTCACCTATTTTGAGCTTGAAAATACTTAATGCTAATTTCTCACATTTAAAGCTTAAAAAAAGCAGTGTTTGTTTTGAGGAGGTTATGCATGAAACTGCAGGTTGACCAAATATCAACTTGTGATCCAAAAAGTCATTAGAGAAGGAGGCCACTTATGAGAGTAGTGGGAAGTGAGCACCCTGGTTTGAATTAATAAGGAAAGATTGGGCAGCCCGAGAGGTTAGTAAGTGTTTTGGTTTTTCAAACTCAATCTGTGTTGGTGCTGTTGAAACCAATGCCAGTGTTCTTACTTATGCCATCATATGGGTTACTTGAACCTGTGAATTACAGGTTTTTAACCGTTATGGCTAGAAAACAGCAAATTATACTCTCACATCCTCCAGTTGACATTGTGACTTTTATTTGCCATGGAAAATGATACTAAATGTGCTGGTAAATGTTCTTTGGAGGCCAGATAAGTTGATATTTCTGAATATTCCATGTATGAATCTTGTTTAGTAAGACTGAGGAGATGCAGGTGATGCTTAGCAGCTTTCCATACAGAAATGAGATGACGGGAAGCCCTTGGAAAGGTGGAGCAAGATAAGGATCCCTGACTTACCTTGGAGAGATAGCCTTGGGAAGAAAGCGCTTTTCAGCCCCTTGTTTACCTCTCCAGTCATTTTCTTTAAATTATCTGGGTGCCAGAGCTTGCTGTGCTGCTGCTGTCACACACTTCTTCAGCAGACCCTTGACTTCCACTGGCACATTGAAAAGTTTAGGTGATGTGTCTTGTCCTTAGTTAACTCCTTTTTTCTGCAAAAGCCTTGCATAAAAGCATCTGTCCTCCCAGCAGACACTTAGACCAGTACAATGGCTGAGACTCCTCCTGGGGGTTTAGGTTTCCCAAGAGAGCCTTATGCCCATAAATAATAGATGATTATCCATAGATAACTGGTGACTACTGAAGAGTATTTGAGTACATGTTTTGTACAGCAAAGTAAAATACAGTTTAGAGCCCGAGGGAAGAAGACTGGTTGAATAAGATTGTTGTAGTGGATTGGTATTTGAGAAAATAAACAGTTTTTGAGTTTAAATTTCTGACCAGAAGGGCTCCCATTTATCATTTTTGTGCCTTGGGGGTGCAAACTTTTCTATAGCCACAAAGTGTCTGGTTACCTGGTGTTTGCAGCAGAAATAGCCATATTTTCTTTAACCCTGAAAACCTCTTGAAACTGGAGGTTATTATTCCTTAGTAGGACAGTGAGTTGGCAGTAGGATTGTAAGGTCTGGTACAATGACCTTTTCCTATCTCAAATTTTGGCTAAGGTGCCGTTATCCTTTCAGGTATTTCCTAAAAGGAGTGTTGGAATGTTTTCAGAGTCTGCAGAGTGTCTGGAGCCCCAGCACTAAGGTTTCTGCATGTAATGCATCAATATTACTTGTTGTGAGTTTTGATTGCTGCCACTTAAATAACACAGTATTGTGAAGAATGCTTTTAAAGTAAACATCCTCCTCATCCCAGCTTCTTGGAGAGATCTGAGTTGTAACTACTGGACTTTTGGATTCAGGGAACATGCTCTCATTTGTATTTTAATTCTCTGCCATAACTTACAAGGTTCTTTGAATCCTGTGGTGCTCATTTATAGATTTTTAATTATTCCTCTGCATTAGGGTTACTATATTTTTTCACATTTGTAACAGGAAAGATTAATCAGAAGTGAAAACAAGTCTGAATTATTACATAGAGCTGTTCAGCAGCAACAAGGGTTATTTGTTTTGTGTGAATAATGAGAGGAGAGCCCTTTTCCCCCAGGGACCAACTTCTGCAATGTCATGCTGCACAATTTCTGTTCTTGCATGGCTCTTAAGCTCTGCATTCAGCACGTTATTGGAGTGCTTGAAAGCGAGCAGCTCTGGGAGAGGGCGGGGCTGTTCTTTAAAAGTGCAGCACACAAACTAATTCCCATCAGCCTGGCAGCAACACCACACTCAGAGTCCCTTTCCAGCTGTGTGGCTGCTGTCACAGCTGTGCCACGGGCACGGTGTGACTCCTCACAGTCCTGCTGTGTTGTGGGCAGCACCTTCCCTGCTCTCAGGCAGACAGAGCTCTCTTCCCTTTGCTGCTGCTTTGCTTCCCTTGAGCAGTTCTGCAGCGCCGCTGTAAAAGTTGCAATGGGCTAAGTGTACGCTTGCATGCATAAGGTGTGCGTGCCATAATGACAGAGCATCTGAACATTTTAGCTGCTTAACTGGACCTTTCTCCCACTTGCCTTCCAGCTGATAAGAGGAATATACTGGGGATAAACAGAACATGTTGGTATAGCCATTTTTCACTGATATTTTTCCTTTCAATTTTTTAGGTCCCTCCAAATTTTTTTTAAATTTTTTTTCAGTTTCTTCAGGATTTCCTGATTTACAAAACCATTTAATGCTCAGGGTGAAGATTTCAGAATGTCACCCTTCCTCATGCTCAGTTCTACAGAGGGTGATACTGCAGCATAATTATCTGGCTTTGACCATGAGGCCTGTGCAGCAGAGATTGTCCTTGCTTGGTGTCCTCCAGATGGCCCCCCAACCCCTCCCTCACTGCTCCCCCTCTGCAGCAGAGGGGCAGGAACCAAGAGGGAAAAGTTTGTGGCTGGAGGTACAGGCAGGGAAATCACTTGCCAATTACCATCATGGGCAAAAACACGAGTTGGGGAAGATTATTTTTTTTGCTAAGATGGAAAGTCTGTGTTCTTTATGAGCAATATGATTTTTTTATTGCAGAAACCAGACCAGAATAGAGTAATGTACCCTCCCTCCCCTCCCAAGTGCTTCACTGATTTTTTTTGGTGGACTTTATTCCTTAGTCTGAGCTTAAAGAAAAGAGTTTTAAGTGGTACTTGTTCATGGTTTGGGTGTTTTTTTAATTTGTACTTTTTAGTAGAGAATCTTTTTGTGTAGTTCCAGGTTTGAAAAGACTCTTTGAGGTTCTGTAGACATAGAAAAATTGAATTTATTGATGGTATTAGTTTGAAATCTTTGTAATGTGTGTTAAGCAAAAAGCTGTACATTACTACAGCATTAAAAATCAACAGATTGTAGGAAGAATCTCTTCATTTCGATTCAGGTCTGTTTAAGCAAATATTTGACAGATCTTGATAGATGGAAGTTGTTCCTTTTGAGCTGTGTGTAAATTAACTTGATAATTTCAGTTATAAGTGTATATTTTTAATTGACAGGCACACACCCAGGGCAGCCTCATATGATTGATTGACTGTTGTTTTGTTTGAAAAGAAAAATCTTACTTATTTTCATGTTGAGAAGAGATGAAATCAAACTACTTTTACTCTTTATGTGAGATTTAAGGAAAAAAAATCACACCAAAGCTAAAACCATTTGTTGCTATGGGATGTTGAGATTCTCTGAGACACCACAAATTATGCACACGGGGTGAGGGAGAAAGTAAATTTAACCATGTCTCTCTCTTTATATGACTGAGTGGTGAGACTGAATGCCTTTTGCTGTTTGACCTCTTACACACTCCCTCCAGTTCAGTCTCTCTTGTCTCTCCATTATCTGTGAATTCATTCCCATCCACGGATCTTCTAATGAGAGAAATCTAATCATGGCCAGCAAACAGCCTGGAATGTAAATAGGATGGGACCCATCATCTGGTGCTCTGGGTAGTAATTATGGCCACCATTTCACCTGGTTTTGTATGTGTTGTAGCTGGACCACAAAAACTACTGCTTTCCTTGTTGGAGATGTTAAAAAAACCCCAACAACAAAGAAAACCCCCAAACCAATAATTAGTTTTTCATGACAACATGAAAATTTTTTTTTTGGCACCTTTTCCTTCCTAAAACATGGAGCAGGAGAAAGATATTGTATGAGAGGCAGGAGTGCCAACAGCCCCTCTATTTTCTTCCCCAAATATTCTCTTCTTGGAGATGTTTTTGTCTGAATGCAAAATAACCGAAACAAGAAAGGAAAATTTAATCTCTGGAGGGCAAAGATTCTAATTTGATAACTTACATAAGCTTATTTACCTCAAGACTATATTGTAGTATAGCTGTCTATGTGCAAATATAAACAGATTTTTATAGCTAATATTGCAATAACTGTTAACAGTGTAGACTGGGGTATCAAATTTGGGGGTTTTGTCTTTAAAAGGCACTTGGGCAGGTGACTGTTAATCAGCTCCTGTACCCATGTAAGGAACTGTTGGGCCTTAATAGCCATGAAACTAGAAATGATTTTTGTTTCATCCCTCAGTGGAAACTTCAGGATTTAATTTTAAGCATTTTTCAGTTAGTGCTGTGACTTAGTGCTTCTCTTGCAGTTTTAAATTAATGTTTACAGTGGATATTTGTGATATTATGATTCCAATTAAAAGGTAAGAAATGAAGAAATTGTCACCTAACCAAAATGTCACGAGGCCCATTTTTTCTCTCTAATTAGGCAAAAAGCTGCTAGATATCTTAGTGTGTTGTTATGCTCCAAATGTGCTCCCAAAGCAGAGTTGCTCCAACATCACTTCCCCCACCCCTGTTTAAAAGAACAACTTTTCTTGCTGCCGTGATTTCATCAGTGAAATTCGGAGGAGGGTCTGGCTTAAAAAAATCTTGCAGCCTGGGGCCTTAGAATCAAAACTAAATTTGGGTTGTTCAGCACTTCCTAGTTGAGTGAATTTGTGAATAATCTGTCATGAAGGCTTACACCATTTCCCTGTCCTTGTCACAGTAAGCTCTGTCCTGGGGAGCAGAGNGGGCTTATAAGTTGTGCAGCTCCTGTCCTTGTCACAATAAGCTCTGTCCTGGGGAGCAGAGGCTGCACTACACCTGTGTGTGGATCTGCTCCGTGCCCACCTTCCATTGCCCCACGTAATGGGGTTGGTTTTAGGCTGGAACTGAGAGACTCTGAGCACAGATGAGCTGTTCTGAGGCACTGATGTCAGACAGACACCCTGGTGGAGCCCTGTGCTGACAGGAGCCCTGGCCAGCTGGCCTGGTGGCACCGTGGTGAGGTGACACACCTGCCCCTGACCATGGAGCTGCCACACAGCCTGTGGAAAGCAGCCCTGGGTGGTGTCCTCTGGCATCCTGAATGTAAACACTGCATGCTGGGAAGCACCCTGTGCTGGCACACCAACTTCCATGTCCTGCCAAGGTGCTGAAGGAAAGGGACACTGAACTACTTGGTCTGAAATACTGCTTTGTAGGGTGGGGCTTCTCTGCCCTGCACTGTGGTCCTATGGAGGTTTGTCCAAATGGGCTGCTCTCATTCCCTTCCTTCCTCTGCAAGACTTTCCTGACAGCAGTATGAGTGCTTAAGATAAAACTTGCTCTCTTAGCTTAGCAAAATGGTCTTCTAGGCTTATGCTTTAAAACACTTCTAAAAAAAAGGTAAAAAATAAACCAGAAAAGGTTTTGCAAAACACTGGAGTGAAATCAAAACCAGAATCTTTCATGAAATATCTCAGCTGGTGAATAAGAATTTATAGAGCTTGGATATAAAGTATGTTCTCTTTATGTAACTGTGTTTTCAAATGGAGTAGGCAGAGAATTAATCGTGCTAACAAATTTTGCAGGACTTGTGTGATGTGATTCTTTTCTCCTTACCTAATTTTTGGTTTGGTATTCCCTTATTAATGGACCAGAGTTCTTGCACATTTCAGCTACTGAAGGATGTTTTAAGGCAGCCTAATTTACCCCCTGAAGGGAGCGAGGGAAGGAATTTAATCTCTTAGCTCGCTTTCTCCCTGAGAGGAACTTCCCAGCCAGTCTGGGCTTCACTCCCAGACTCCCTTCACTTCTGTCCTCAAGGGATATGTTTGTCCTCGAGGCTCCTGAATTCAGTTAGCTAACATATGTTAAAATAATTGTGAAGGCAAGACAGCTTGGTTTTGATTCTTGTTAGCATCTCATGTTCATCCCTAGACCTAATACAAAAGTTAATTTTAACTTGTTAACCCGAGTTGCTTTGCCATTGCTTGTATTTGATTCTCAGTTAGCTTTTTAAAGGTGAGAATAAATCTTTTCTTTAATACAGGTATCTGTCCTCCTGAAGCAATTGTAGTAACTTCTTTCCTGCTAGCACAGGAGGGTGCAGCTCTCTTCATCAAGAGTTTGGTCAGAGAGTTCTTATTTCTTTAGCTGATTGCTGCTACTACCGTGGAATATTGTTCCAGGACTTCCATTTAGAGGGAGGGAGGAGATAGTGGGGCAGATCTAACCTACAGCATAGAATTTTAGGCCAAGAAAATCTTCAGGTTGGTAGTTGAGTCTGTAGTGGTCTGTGCCAGCAACTGGGTATGGTTACTGAGTAGTAACCACCACTGTTCTCATAATCTTAGCCTGAAGGTAAGTGGGGTTTGGGTTGTTTTTATGTTGATACGGGATAATGGACTCTTTCACACGTGCAGCTTTTGGAAACAAGAGCAGATTGGTAAATAGGCTGGGTTAGATGTCTAGTGTAAGTTAATGAAGTTAGTAATGCCACTATTTAAATTGGAATTTTCTTAAACTGCTGTTTTGCTGAAATTATGGATTTGGAAAAGCAATCCAGACTGAGCTGAAACATTTTTCTTAGCTTATAATGTTTTCACGAAGTACTTCCTTTCATATTTGAAAGGGAAACAGAAATTTTACACTGACTTTTGGTTTTAATTTTGTAAGAGAAAGAGGAGTAAAGTTAATTTGCTCTCAGCACAAATTCCGTTCCTGTCTAGGTAATACTTGGTTTAACCTTGAGTTTTGGCTGCTAGAGTAGGGGATTGCTCGGGGAAGCACTAAGCAGTCCATCTGCAAAGTGATCCTGCAGTTAATGCTGAATGCCCTAAGTCTTTTGTTAGAAAAGTGACATGGTTTCTACACATAGTAGGAGCAAGCTGGCTTTTTGGCTGGCCTGCTTTCTTAGGTTAGGCTTAGGAATTGCTTGGCTGTTTGGGTTTGGATGGTGTTGTGGTAAAGCAAGGAACTACCACAGGCGTTGTTTTCCCATCCCGTCGCGCGCGGTTACAAAACAGGTTCCCAATAACAAGTTGTGTCCCCCTCGCATGCAAGTCACTCTTAACTTATAAATAGAACTGCCCTGATAGAAAGAACTTGGCCCACCCTCTTGTCCTCTTATGCGAGTTATTTTGATTTAAAAATAGAAAGTGTCCTAGAACTGATACGTATCGAGGAGGTTGGCAAAGTTCACTTCTAGACATTGCTGTGATTAAGCAGCAAGTTACAGGGAGCAGTGTGCATGTTCTCATCACTAATCAAAAAGACTTCAAAGCACAGTAGCATTAACGTTACTTTTCCAAGGAGCTGTGCATTTTCTTAGGGTTAGATTTCTGCGTGTTCTTCCTTTACTGCCGCTTTCCAAATCACACACAAAATACACCAAAATACGTGCACCTCCACAAAGAAGTAAATGTTGTGAATGTTGGAAAGATGAAAATGCTTCTGTGAGCAAAGGTTGCCTAGCCAGTAGCTAGTAGCTGCAATTTGTAATTTATTGAACTGCTGCTTTGATCATAGCATTACTGCAGTGTCTTTAAGCATATGTTCTTTCTGAATGCCAATGCTTCCTTAGCATATTTTAAGGTAATTCTGTCCTGGTATTTGCTCTTAGTTTTTTCTGTAAGCTAATTTCTAAAACTTTTTCCTTTCTTTCTCTTGTTTCTTAAAAATATAGAGTTTTTTAAAGTTTAGGTATTTTTGCTTGTGGCACACTTTAATGGGCCTAAGAGACTTTACTTGGGTGTTTGAAAATCTTAATTTTTCCAGGCAGTTTTGTTTGGCATTTCTCCTTCCATTTCAATTGAGTTAGGCATTTAAATGCACAGAGTTACACTAAGCACGCTAAAGCCTAGGGATGGAAGAAGGATAATCTGAATTATTTTCGTAGTGTAATTTAGAGATGCACTGGTGTCAGCAGTCACTTGATAGTAGTTTTACTATCACAGTTAATTTTGTGGGTCTGCAGAAGAATAAAGTTGTAAGTCATGATTTGAAGAAGGAAAAATAATTTATTATTTTCTTTTTTTTCCTTCCTAAAAGCCTTGCTTAAAAAATCTGTTGTGTATTTCTATTAAGTTCTTATATCTAGAACTGAGCTGCCTCTTCTGCCTCCTTACCTGGAGTATAAGAGCAAATTTTTTGAGGTAAGGAGTAAATGAAAAACAAGACCTCATAAAAGTGTCTAAATGTTGACAGATGAATGATTATTTCAAGTGGTAGAGGAGAGATTTGTTACATTTCTTTGCAGCAGGGTTGCTATGGTTAGCTGAGCAATATGGGAGGAGAGGAGTGTGAGAGCTTTCCCTACCTCTCTGAGCATCTTGTGACTATAAAATTCTTCTATTGCTTATCTAGATTTTTCCTTCATGTTCTAAATATACCAGTGCTTGGGAGATTACTCATTTTGTTAAAATGGGAGTGAAAACATGAAAAATTAAAGGGGTTCTGAAGTAGGGCACTGATAATTCAATATCTTCAGTGCTACCTGAGTTATGGACACGATTTGATGTGTCCTAACACCTAAAAACCAGTTTCCATCTCATGGGCTGGACTTGGAGGTACCCACTGGAATAACCAAAGTTCAGTGGGAACCTGTGGTGTTCCTCCACTGGCTGCCTGAGATCAGGGGATGGTTTGACTGTGTCAGCATCTACAGCCAACAAGTTACTCTGGGAAGAGGCTGGTTTTTTCTCTTTTTTTTATTCCCAAAGGAGCAGGACTGTTTATAATATTGTAATTTTAAAAGCGATACAAAATTGCTTTCTATGCAAACAATTAGCTAAGTCTGCCACAAATTGGAGGGGTTTTTTTAGCTAGCTAGTGTAAGGGATCCAAGCCTGAACTTATTTTTAAGAACACACAGTTAGTTCTACCTATTGTTGAACTCTACCTATTTGGACTTAATTCAGAAAACAATGTGTTGTCCAGGCGGATGCACATGTAGTAGAAAATCGTCTTGAAGAGAGGAGGTTTGCTTTGTATGTGCCTTAAGGAAAGGATGTTATTTTGGTTGTTTAAGCATTGTTTTACCCACTGTTAACCAGCAGAGAGCAGTTTAGTTTGTAACATAACATAGAAAAGTGACATTGGTAGAGGCTGGGGTGCTTTTTCACTCTCTGAGATGGCCACTAAAAACTGCCTGTAAAAATTGAATTCCTGTGTTTGTGTTTTGTACCAAAATCTTGTCAATAAGTGTGAATTTCATTGTATGTCAGTGACTTAAATGAAGATTTAAGGTGAATTTTGGGTGGTGTTTAGACAGTGCTTATTTAAACTCTGCACTGTACGAGGTGCAGTTCCTGAGCATCCCAACCTTGCCAGGCTGATGTGGGGAATTGACTCCCTGCTTTGGAGCCTCAGGGTCAGGTGATGCCAGTTTGTTTCCAACCCATGGAGACGGCGGGCACAAGGACTTGTTGCCAGCACTCAGAAAACAGCTTCCATTTGATGGTGCTGTTGTGGTTGCTCACTGAAATGCCTTTCCAGGGGAATGATATAAGGAGAAAGCTTTCAGGCAAATAGCATCATGAATCAGTGCATTACATCTTCTTCTTTTCTTAGTCTGTGGTACGTATGTTGTTTGCCGTGAGTGAAATGCTGCTGAAAGGAGCGTGAGGGGCGAGAAGATCTGAGAAGAGGCAAGGCAGGAGGATCCTGATATGAACCCCAACCACCCCCAAAATTCATGTATTAATTGGTTGTTGCCTGTTTAAGGAAAAAACCTCAACGTGCAAACAAACAAAGCCAAATATCACCCCCACCCCCTAACCCCCCAGCAAACTAACAACTCAGCAAACCCTGTCACTGTCACTTCTGCCAACCTCTGAGTGACTGATTTCACCTCCGAAATGGGCAAACGAGCGTTTTGCTACCTCAAGTCTGCAGTATGAGCACAGAGGAGGGGCTGTTGCAGGATGTCTGATACCTGTTCCACCCTCCCACCTTCCCTGCAGGGGATCCTAAGGGGCAGTGCCAGTGTAGGGGTCTGTGGATGTGCCCAAAGAGGTGCACAGCCTGAAAGGTGGCAATGACGTAATCCAGACGTGTTGAAAGGCTGCTGCCATGGCTGTTGGTAACGTGTGGGCTGTGTGTAATATGTCCTCATGGCCACACAGGGGACAGAATTATTGCTCTGAAGTCTCTGGCCCCTCCTGATATTTTTTTTTTTCCCCATGAGACTTGTAGGAAAGTAGCCGAAGCATTCAGCGGAGTAGAGGTGGCAGCATGTGGAAACATGATCTGTGATTTGCCGGTCGTGCACATACATGAGGCACGTAACACTTGTGTGAGGGCTGCCTTCGCAGGGACCCTGCAAACCCTGCCTTAGGAACAGGCGAACAAGGGAGGAGCGAGCTCGCACAGGCAGGAATAGTTGTAAACGTGTGTTCCGCTAAAATGCTGTTGCTGCTTTTATGAGATGAATAATTAATATTGCGAAGCTTATTGTTCAGTGGCAATTTTCAGGTCCTTTAGACGGGAATATAGAGCTGTTGGAAACGTAAACATCTCATCTAGCAATTTCTTCAGCAGCATGTTGTGCCTTTTATTGTTTGGATCTGCCTGGGAGTGGCTTTAAGATCCAGTAACCTGATCTTTTATCACTCTTGGAGCCTTCCTTTTCTGGTGTGCCCCGATGCATTCAACACATGTCGGCATTGTAGGCGCCCGGCAATCGGAAGGGTTCGGGCTCCCTTTCTGTGTCTGCGAGGAACGGCAAACGCTCGGCTGGTGAGCCCTTGTGAGACCTGCCCCGCGTCCGCAGCTAATTGCTGCCTGCCTCATCAGCTCCATTCCAGAGACTGGCAGCGCTCCGGGTGACCAGGCGAGGAAACGTGGACGAGATCTGATCCCAGGAGTAAGGACTGCCTAAGGAAGGGAGAGGGAAAACGCCTTTTGCTTTTCTCCAGGGGGATCGGACTGATGTGAGAACAGCCCGTTTCTCGCAGGGGAAAGCAGAGCAAGGCTATGAGCGATTCCGGGCTGTGCAGGAGGAGCAGAGGCTGCCTTTAAAAGCAGTTATTCTGTTACTTGCCTGAGAAGCGTCAGCAGATGGACTTTGGTTTCAGTGCTGTGAATACTTGAGTGGCTTTGCATGTTGGAATACAAGCAGTGATCTCTTTTATTCCCCTTCCCCTGTACATTTACCTGCTGAAAAAATGAGTGAGGAAGCAAAGGAGAAAAATGCTAAACCAGCTCACAGGAAAAAGAAAGGAAAAAAGGTAATTCCCTGTACACACAGTCTGCTTCAATTCTGTTTTTGACTCATTTTGTGTTCGACATATTTGCTTCTGGGTGTGGAGTGGCTTTGGTTTGATAATTTGTTTTGAATAAGGATGGTGGTAGAATCAGGATGGTTCTGTTTATGCTAGATGCTGATGGGTGTGTTCTTTGCTGGAATCAGTATTACCATTGCAACTCAGTTGTTTTGCATTATTTAGTATTCCTGGCTTTAAATACATGTTAGTTACAGAATTTCAATGTGATTATAGTTTTCACAGTGTGTTCCAAACACAGGATTACAGATAAACAGGTATCTGAATGAAGCCTTTTTCAAAGGAGAGACTGATAATCAACATGTGCTCATGTAAATGAATATTATGGACATGGCTAAGGAAAACAAGTTTACAATAAGCATTCTTGTGAAAGTGATGGTTTTTGCTGTGTGTCACTTTGATCAGTTCTATATATTTTTGGGGCTTGAAATTACTGTGGTCAGTTAAATTCTGGAATAAAATTCCAGTTTCAGTGAGACTAATCTCTCTTATGGTGTAAGCCTTTTGCCTGAAACAGTACTTAAAAGACAAATTTGATGACTACCTTCTATGTTGCAGTTTTTTGCTTTCCTGATATCCATGTAATTTCTACCTCCCACTTGGAAATGATGATTTGCATGTGTTAATACTCAAAAAACAGATTGCTTAATATAGGAAGTACACTACAGTTTTTTCTAGCTTGTTTTAAATATTAACTTGGTATCTTAATTGATAATGTGAATTCCCTTGACTGCTGTAGAAGAAAAGACATCTGAAAGGTTTATCATTGTTGCAGAGAATATATTCAGACTCCCACCCTTTATTTTCTGAGCATGTGTTTGCCTTCCTACCATATGAAAGTGTATGACAGCCTCATAGTTAATCCATTTCCTTGGTGAAGGATTCAGTACAGATTGTTGAAAAAGCAAATTAAACCATATTGGCCCTTCTATTCTCCTAGAATTGCAAAGAGCTGCTTTGGAAGGAGGCATGGAAAAATATAATTGAAATCACTTTTAATGGTAAATTAGGATACCTTCCTGACATATGTTTCTGTCAGGGCTGATAGGTTGCCTCAGGACTAGGGGATACATTTACACCTAATTCTGGGGTGGGTTTTAAATTTTGACTGTTAATATTTTACCATGTTACAGAAATCATTTTTATGGTGTCCAACAATGTATAATTGTCTAGCACACACCACTTTCTTTGGCTGAAGCTCATGCAGATGATCTATCTATTCTGGAGGACCAACCCAACTTGCCAACAAGACAGAGCAGCCCAGGGGATTTAGGATTAAGCCAACTTTGGAGTCTGACCTGCTATTCCAGCAATGAATGGCTGGTCACAGCCTGCTTGTGTTGTCACCTACAAAAGGTGACGTTTCTGTGGGCACAGCTGCCCTGCCCAAATCCCCCCTCTGGAGACTGGGACACTGTCATTGATCTCTGGGGGGTGGCTGGAGGAAACAATGGGACACGTTTGCATTTGTGAGCTTCTGCTGTGAGGATGGGAGGCCAAGGGCACAGCCCCAGTGCTCCATGTCTGGTGAGGTAATGGCACAGGCTCCCCTTGCTGCCTTGAGCCTTGGCCACACAAGCTGCAGCCAGCACCAGGGCGTGACTGCAAACCTCTGCCTCTCAATACAGACTGGCTGTGGCTCCTGAAACCTGCAGAAAGCCTTGCTTCCCTCCCCAGTTTGGCTTTTCCTTCATGCTGCTGGAATCCTGGAGGCAGCTGGGGTGTGCTGTGTTATGCTGGAGCACGTCTCTCATGACTAGTTGCACGTTAAGGCTGCTTCCATGTCAGTGTTAGACACGGGCTTGACACAGGATGGCCTGATGGGAAGGGAACCACTCTGTTTTAAACAGGCAGCCATCATTTTCCTGGTCTTGGCAGGAATTAGCCCTTCTTTTCACAGTGTGTTTGGGGGAAGGTTTTAAATTTGTTGTTTTGATTCAGAAGATGAATCCCTGGATGGCCAGTGAAGGTGTTCTTGAAGAGCATTACTGAGCTAACCAAGAGGACTTGGATAAACAAATGGTATTTGGCTGTAAACCCCTGAGCCTGGTGCAAACTGGGTCTGTGGTTCCAGTGAGTTATGGCACCTGTCCATCCTAAAGAAGGTATCCTGAAATGGGTATTTCCTGCCTTCCTGTTCTCTTTAGATGCTTCCTTTCTTGGCAGCTGTGCTTTCTCCATATTTAGCCTTTCCCTCGCCTTCTGTCTCGTTTATCTCTAGAGTTGAGTGGTGGCAAGTCTTCCTTCTCCTTGACTGCTGTTCATGTCCCATTCCCTCTTCATCCACTCTTGGTTTTCCTGTTCTTACACAATTTCTGACATAAACATGCAGGAGGGGCAGCAAGGAAAAGGTCACACCGTCTGCCATAGGGAAAACACAATCAGCAGTGTGTGTTCGGATTTTCCAGAGTTATATCATTAGGCTGTACCTCAAAAATAAGCCTTCACCTGGCAAACAGGGTGTCACTTCTGAAGATGAAGCCATGCAGTAGCTCTGCATTTAGAACAGATTGGCCAAAGGAATAGATTTTCAGCAAGTATGCTGAAAATACCAGTCTTGGTGGGGAGGATAAAGATAAGAAACCACCCAGGAGGCGTCACTGAGATTTGTTAGGAAGGATGGACAATTTAGATGAAAGCAGAACAATGCTTTGTTTTAGCACTGTGATATTCAGTGGGGATACAGCTTTCAAAGGATGATGAAGGTATCACATCAATATTTATTGCTGAGGCTATGCTGGACAGGATTAGCTCTGATGGAATAGGAAGCCTAATTAGTTTCTCTGCTTCATCCTTCAGGGTTCCTCCCTACCAGCAGCCTGTGCCTCTTGTGCCTGAGCTTCAGTTGTCCTGCAATTTCCAGCCACACTTTGACAGTGTCAGTGTTTTGAAACTGCCAAGTTGAATCCCAAGGCGTTATGGAGGGGCTTTATCCTGTATGTTTGTGTCATCACTTTCCAGTGAATTTTGGAATCTCAATTATAGGAGAGCACTGAACTCAGCTGTCAACAGAGATGTGAAATGTGCTTTGCTTTTTAACAAAAGAGTATTCTTTCCTCTTCCCCTTCAAACTGCAAGAATGAAATTAGCCATGAAAATTCCTTGGTCTTCTGAAGCTTCAGAAGATAATCAGAAGTGCAGGAATTAAAGATAAATTAGACCAGCCCAAAACTTCTGTAGGAAATTTTTTTCCACTTAATTTCATGGTGATTTGCTGGGCACCAGTCACTTCTGAGTAGTGGGAAATTTCACATTAAACTCTCGTACCAGAAGCTTTGCTGCAAATGCAAATTTTTTGTTTTGAGGAATCTTTTGTTCCCCTTCTTCCTCTGCCTCCTCCAAGATCTTTAGAGAACCTGCACAATTACTATTGCTGATGTCTCTCAGTGTATGCATTGTGTAAATCAGTAATGAAAACTCCTCAGAGAAACGTATACCTAGAGTTTCTTCTTGGAAGTACACAGTAGAGAGCTCATGCTGACCTCTTAAGGTCATTCTAATCTGTTTATTAATTCACCTGTCTGCCTTGCTTAGTTGATCACTGTAGCATGATTTCAGCATTGTGTTCCATTGCTTTCTATCAAGAATGAATGTCTTGTGCAGAGAGGAGCCAGCTGCTTATGCAGCAGGTGAAAAATCAGTGTTTGAGGTCAGGCTGCTTAGGGCAGGCAGCATTATTTTTTGGACTAATAGGCACTTTAGCTCAATCCACTTTTCTTGAGCCAACACCCTGGGCTCACTGCACTGGGAACACACTTTGCAATCTCTGCCAGGGACATTTGCTCTGTCGTAACTCCAAGGTTTGACTCAGCAGCATTAAGGGGGGACTCTTCCGTTGTGGCACACTGCTGAAAATCTGGTCAGTGGTGTGTCTTTGGATGTGAAATTTCAAGGGGCAGAGATCTCAGTTTGTGTGGGGACAGGTGCTGAGAGGTCAGAGGCTCCTGGGTGTGATGAGCTGTTCCCACTGCAAGACAGGCTGTGGTCTGGGAGAAGAGCTGTCCATGGCTCTAGTGGAGCTGGATTACATCTTTTTAAAGCAAAGACTGTCTCTCCTGAAATAACATCACTGATTTTAGTGAAGCCAATATCAGGGGGCCTGAGCTCTTGGCATTTCATGATTATGTGGTCAAATGATTAATCCGTATGTACAGTGGCAGTGGATCTCCTGTGCTCATAACTCAGTACCTGTGAATACCAGCTTTTGTCATGACAAGATGAGCAGTCATGTTCTGTTTCTGAGGTCTGTGGTGGTGTTTCAAAGCTGTCTCTTATCACTGCATTTGCTAATGTAGTTGCTTCAGTTCCTATGCACGTTATTGTTGTCAGGGGAGAGTGTTCACTGCTGTTTGCCCCCACTGGAGAAGCACTCATTGCTAATGGTAAAGCAAATGCTCATGGTAGACTTTCCTGAATAGTTTTGTAGCTTTTAATTTATTCATAAAATTAAGTTATTATGTGGAGTGTAAATTGATTTCTAAATTTGGGTTGTGCCTGACAAGCTGAGAAATGAAAATCTGCTTAGATTTGTGAAACAAAATGCAAATAGACTCTATAGGGAAACCATATCTATTTTCGTCTTGGTAAATAAAGTTTATACTATGTTGTTAGTTTCAAGTTTCTATGGATGAGAAATGGTCCTTATAGATTTAAATTTAATTACATGGTGATAGTCTTAATCCTTAGTATGTCAATACATCCTATACTGAAAATTGAATTTGGTGCATGATAAATAGATTTGGGTTGGCCTTGCTTGCAGATTTCTACTTGTTCAGCTTTAGCATCTATTTTATTGATGTTATAGATTTTTAACCTCACATTTTCAGCTGATATATTAAAGAGTAAACAAAGCACAAAGAGCCCCCTGGAACTTCTGGAAGATACTCCTCATTTGCATGTCCAAATAGTAAATGCTCAGGAACGGTGTAATGGAGTAGTTTTCAATCATTGACTGTTCTTAAACCTAATTATTTTCTGAAATTTTAGGCTTTAAAACAGTTTTCCCTTGAAAAACACATTTACATTTTCTTGCCATCTCAGTTTTCTGAACTGACACAGAAAAATTAAAATGTATTGATTCCTGTCACTCAATTGGAATCACTTTGGTACATGGTAATCCTTTTGTCTTTTATCATACTGCAACAAAAGAAAGCATATGTAATGGAAAGGTAGAAATCTTATGTTTTGAAAGTACCCATTTCAAATGTCCCTTTTCCCTGGAGAAAATATTCTAATTGACATTATCCAGCTTTGGTAGTATTAGTCAGCAGCTCCTGGCCTCTAGGCATATATGGTTCAGAAATTGTAGGGAGAGGTTGTTACAGTCTGTATGGAATGAAACAGTATGGTGTATTATGTTACTCATGTTTTTAACATAATTCCCTCTGGATAAGTGACACAACTTGTAACTTGAGTGACAGTCCTTCCATCTTGCTGCTCAATTACCACTCCTGCTGAAAAAACAATGATCTTTTTAACATGGTCTTTTTTAACAGAGGAATCTTGCAGTTTGCGAGAGAACATGAAACCTGAGTTGGATTCCTGGATTGTGTGACACAAGTTCATCCTACAGTTTTGAGTTTTTCCCAGAGAATTCATGTGTGAATAGTTCTTGTCCTTGTGATGGATAGGTGTAAGAAGTTTAGGCATAACTGTGGAAAAGTGCTTCGGTTGATTTCTTTTCCTCCTCTTCACCAAATTCTGCAACTCTTGTGGCAATCTCCCCCTTGTTTCAATGAGCCACATTCCCAGCTGGTGTAGGACCACCCATTTCCCCACGCCGCCTTCTTCTTAAGGGATGTGCTGCCTTCTCCCCTTTTTGTTTTTAAATTTCTCTTTCAGCATTTCCTCAGTGGTTTTCTGAGCTATTCCTTCCCTTGAAGGACCCAGTCAGTGCATGTCCTCCATCAGGAAGCTGATGGCCTTGAGCCCAGTTGTGGGTTTAACCTCCTGTTCTCTTAGCACTTCCCTCATGTTCCGCAGCCCCTTTATAGTGGGTTTTGCATCTCCAGAATGGAGCCTGTGTGTTTTAAGCCTTCTGTCACCCACAGGACTGAGGCCCCCTGAGCAGTCGATTTCCCTGGTGGCTTTTTCTGGGTGCAGATGGCAGGGCAGGAGTGCAGTGGGAAGTGTTCCAACACGACTTGGGTCGTTGCTGGCGCCTCAGCTGGAGGACTTCCAGTGTCTCCTACTCCACAAGCTGGGCACTTACTGTCCAGGCCAGGTTGTCTCCTTTGCAGTAAATTGTTTTAAGTTCAATTAGGTTACAATTAGATTTGATTACGGAAAGTGGGTTTGAACTGCAAGAGGCACAGTGGATCAGCTCCAGGTTCATCCTGCAGTTCTGCAGTCATCAGTGTGACAGGGACCAGCAGGAAAGTTTTAAAATCAGTCTTTATTAAACCCCTGTGTAAACTTCCAATTATTTTTGATCATATGGAGGCCTTTCCCAGGTTCCTTAGGACCTGAATGGTCTCTCTTCAGCCTCCTTTTTCCAAACCCTATGACTGATGCAGCCATGGAATTCAGTAGGTCTTAGTGAAAGCACCTAGGTAGGTCTGGTAGGTGTTGAAGTGCTTATCACAGTTATGTAATGGTTGTCACTTAAGCTAAAAATACTTTGATCAATCTGTCAATCATGGGTTGAGAAAACTAACTACATCTGGGCATCCCCCTTTGAATTCCTGACAAGAGCCTGTGTATCTGCATAACCCTGACTGAGCATGGGCTTGTTCCTCAGCCTCCTCACCTCATTTCCAGCTTGTGGAGGTGGTGTTGGAACTGCAGCTTTCCTCCACCTCTGGCTGACACCAGGTACAGTAGGGGATGGTGCTGTGCTGAGTTCCAGGCGTAGAGACCCAGCACTCTGCTAGGAGGGAACTACTTCCATCCCCTCTTTCTGTTGAAAATAGCAAGGTAGCTTAGCAGGGAAGAGGTAATTACAGAAGTAGACAATTAAGGGGTTTAAGCTGAAAATGTAGCTGAAGCTGAAGCTCCCTGTTAACTTCATATGCTGAAAACAGGATGCTGTGCCTGGCAGTTGGAACTTTCCCTTGTCAGAAAGGTTCACCTTCAGGGTTTAAATCTTAATGCTGTATAAAAACCATTTTATTTAATTGGTGTTATGTCCTTATTTCAAGTGATGAAGCTTTTTGGTATCTGATCAAGCCAATAATGTAATGAATTCTCATTGATCACTCTTCTAAAGAGCTCAGATTTGAAGTTTGGAGTACGTGTAATAGTAACTTATTTTTACAGAAACAGTGATTGCCACATTGTCTCCCAGTTATTTTCTGACTTGCTAATGGAGGTGCAGGTTGTTGCATTCCATTGACTACCAGGTGCTGCCTCAGTTAGTTGAAAGTACTTGCTGGATAAATGGCAACAGGTATGAACCTTCCTATCCTTGCTTTCCCAAACCAGCATAGGGCAAACTTGGCATTTTTCCCTTAGCATGGAAGGTGAGGAATTAATTGGCTAGGTGGGCTAAAACTACACATGTGTATTTTATTTAGCATTTCTCTGTAATGTAAGACTCCCCATGTCTTACTATGCCTAAATTAAATGCATAGCTGGGTATATTTAAGACACTTAAGGTGTTACCATCAGAGACTTATTTCAGATTTGTGCTCACAAGAGATTGTGTATGCTGAGAATACTTTATGGTGCATTAGCAATTTGTGAATGTAAACAAGGATTGATTTGTCTGAATCCTTTATTAAAACATCTTGCATTGAGAAATGGAATAATGTAAAGAAATGTGGTGCTTCATATTCACCATTAAATCTGCTTCATGGCTTTGTTTAAAACTGCTGTTCAATGGGAATAATACTTTTTTGGGTAATAATGGTTATATAACCATTATGTGTTGCTGAGGTGTGACATTATTCTAGCTTGGTCTAAATTTATATTTGTGTCAAACAGAACCCTGCAAGCTGTGTTCTTCCTCTGTTTTTGGGTGTGTCATTCATGGAATAATCTGTAGTGAACAATTTTATCAATTTTGGTCTTAGTGAAATAATATGAAACCCAAAAGGTGAAAAGAACACCAACAGTGTATTGTTTGGCTGTACCTGGTAATTGTGTGATGTCCCCTAACAGTGTTTTTAAGGAGATCTTTGGTCAGGGAGTGGCTGATGCTTTTAACCAAGGTCTCATCACTAATTCTTGTCAGTCAATTTCCAAACTAGAAGGTAAGAATCTTTCTGAAAAGCTCTTGAACATGTTGATAAGACCCTTTTAATCTGAGTGATTCCAGTGTGCTGGGAGTTGCTAGTTATCCTGGAATTTGTTCTAGAGAGATGAACAGGAGAATCTGGGAAATGAGGGAGGTGGTGGTGAAGTGGAAGCAGAAGGTCCATCCATGGTGGCATTTCCTTGGGCAGCAGCAGGGGGAGGACACTCACCCTCTTCTGCTCATTTCCAGCATTTTTCCTTTGGCTGGGGTGGTGCCTGGGCTTGTTTGCCTCCTAAGAGATATGGATATACTGGTCTTGCAGCCTGTGAGGGTGAAAGGTGTTTGCTAAAGCACTCCAAAACAGGAGGTGCTGTATGTGATGAGGATGAAATTCATCCTGATGGAGATGGCCCTCTCCAGGCAGAATCTCAGCCAGGTGTGAGGGATGTGAATGCAGGATGCAGAGTCCTCAGGCAGAGTGCTTGGGATGCACAGGTACTCTCCTCAGATATAATATTTTCTTATGGTGGGCAGTAACATCCTTTTTACTCCTCAAACTGTGTGTTGGCTCAAAGCTGCAGTGCCTAACTGTGAAAGGCCCTAAAGGATCAGAGAGATCACTGGTATTGCAGTGGATTAAGTTCCTGCAGCACTGCCTGCTCTGGGGATCTGAAAATAAGAGAATGGGGCTAATGCTGTGCAGGTGATGCAGAGGGCTCTTCCCCTTCTCCCTGCTCCCCTAAACAGACCTGTAATTTAATTTACTAATTACTGTTGTGTTTGCTTGGGAGACAGTATCACTACTAATTAGTAATTAATATTTGCAGTAGAATGCCAGCGTGGTGTTATCACAGGGGAAAGCCTTAGCAAGTGGAGTGATGTCACTTGGAAGAGTTTTCTGGCTGAAAATTTGTTATCAAAGATGGTCAGTGTAATTCTGGCAGCTGGCTCCACTCACATTCTATTGACTCAGAAGGACACATCCCAGAGAGGGCTTTTATTTAATAATCCTTTTGTTTTAGAAAAACCTTAATATGGGGATGTCAGTCCACCCTGAACTGTGGTGAGATTTAGCTGTTTCAGTCATTCAGGCACCACAAATTTAAGCCTATTTGGTACAGAGTGGTTTCTCAATCACTTTTCTTGTCTAAATTCAGTTTTCAAACAAGTCTCATTTAGAGTGTTTCTTGCTCTTCATGTGTGTTCATTGCACAAATCTTGTACAACTCCTTCAAAAGAATAAATGGGCTGATGAGTACAAGTGATAATGGAAGCAATTAACCTCTTTCCTTTTGTTGCTACCTATCTTGCACTGTGCCTCTTCTTGTTAGAGCCCCTTCCTTACCAGTTACATCCAACATGCCTGCATTCCTTGCCACTTGGTAAAAAACAATTTCCTGTCATTGGGAACATCAGCTGAAACAGTTTTGGAAGGCAAAAATAGGGAAAAGTATTTCTTAGGCAGGTGGAATGAGTAAATAGCTTTGCTTTCGTAGCCAGAAGTGTCGTTCTGCCAGTCATCGTTCAGTCCCAGCTGAAAATGAAGCTATGTATTATTTTAGAATGCATCCATGGAGCATAAAAGGATATTATTCACCTTTTAAAAAATAAAGTATTGTGATCATAAATGTAATGATAGTTTCAAGTAACAAAAATCAGGAAGGTAATGTGTATAGCAAGATAGGGATCTGAATCGAAGTACAGCTTGAGTTAGGTGATTCAAGCCTGCTTAATTGACTGATATTTTAACATGAGAATAAAAGATATTTCGAGGGTGGTGCTTCCAATATTGTTATCAGCTACTAGCAAGCTCTTTGAGAGAAAAGCTTCCCAAGTAGCTATAGCAAACTTAAATATGTTAAATATGGTTTATAGGGCTTTCAGAGTTTTGCTCTTAAAGCAGGTATCAGCAGCCACCTTTTTTTTTTTTTAATATAGAGTTGGAGACAAATATTCTAAAAATTTGAAAATTATGAGGAGTTTTAAAAAGATGTAAAAATTTTGTTAGGGAGCCTCATAACTGACTGATGCACTAAATGTAGCAAATAAGTAACTCAATAAATGAAAGTATTTGAAGATCAACTGCTGGCACTTAAAATAACCAAAGAGGATGTCTGTTCATCCACAGGTATAGGGGAAACTGTCAGGAATATTGAAGTATCATATTTGCAGTAAGGGCTGTAGGTGATTTGTCTGAAAGCTGAACTTTTGAAAGAGGAAGAGTGGCCTGAAACATTCTAATTCATGGTGCTATTAAAGAGAAATTGAAAAGAAAATCCAAGGCTGACTTTCAGAGTAACATTTAAACAGGAGCTTAACTTCTTTTATTGAATTTAGGAGTGTAGTTAAACTCAGGAATTGCACCATTTTTTTATCCAGCCCTCAGATGTACCAGTTTGAGCAGCACCATGTGTGGTGGTATGCCCAGATTCGTGCTGAGCCTGCTAACATTACCACATTACTTGGCAGCTTAGTACTGTGAAAAATAAAAATCAAGTGAAATCTCTGGAAACAGGTATTTTTCAAATCTCTCTCTTTCAGGGGAGAGATTTGACGTTTTCTTTAAGAAGTTCCCAAAGCCCAGGAATAGGAGCCCACGGGTGCTGGGTGAGGACTGTGGAGCAGTCCCACCTGGGCATTAAAGGCAGGATGCAGGTTCGTTCTGCATTGCCCTCTAGCGTTGCCTTTAAAACAGAAACCAAAAGAACCCAAACAAACCCCAAAACAACAAAACCAAAAGTTATTTGCTCCCACCTTCATATTTTCTCTTGCTGCACCAGACCTCTTATTCTGATGCGATGTCTGTTATGTAATGAGTTCAACTGTGTGCTCTGTTCCCTGTTTTCCCTGTTTACTTGGCTCTAAAGTAGGTATCCACAATTACAAATACTCTACTTATCTTTTCCAAGCATCTCTGTTATAGCCATGGCTTGACTTCCTAACACAGGGATTTCCCCGTGTCTCTCCTTTCCTTTGTAATACACACACACACACGTATTTAGTAGAAAATGGTGTCCTTCCTACTCCTTGTCATGTCTCAGGCTTTTCATTTATGAAAATATATAGCTGTGTTAAATGAAGAGGTGCCTTTACAATGGAATATTTCACTCTGAGCTCTACAGCCAGCCTTTGACTTCTTTATTCACTCACAATTCTGCTCTTAGGTGTCGGCGGCAATAAGATCTTGAAAACAAAATTAAGATGTGGCCACCCATCTCTTTATTTTTCACTTCTCTACACATACATATGTATTTGTAGGAAGCTCCATTGTGGCAGAACTGACCCTAGTGTCAAATTAAATGCAAAGCAGGCAGGGCCAGTTGGGAGGGGCAGTCAGCAGCCCTTTGCAATGACCTTGAGAGGAAGAGAGCTCCCGTGGGCTGCAGCATCCAACTGTTCCCTGTACTGGAAACTCGGAGTGAGAAGAAAGCAGCACAGATTCTGCCTAATTTCTGGAGTGGGTGTTTTTATCATCGGGTTGCAGAGCCTGGTATTTACACCTGATTGTAAACCAGGGCTAAGCATGGCTCATTTTCTGGAAATTACATTTAATGGAAGGGACCTATCTACTTTACACTTGGTAGATTGCTTCCAGGGCATACCAGCAAACCTCAGCAGCAGTAAGGGAAAGGAGGTTAGCAGTCTAGAAAAGTTTGAGTATGAGGCAGGCAAGCTGGCTGCCTTTAAAGAGATCTGATGCTCTGGTTTTTGGCAGGTCATGCAGTGCAGGAAGAGTGGTGCTTTCCTGACCTGTAAAGCTGCTGGCTGTGACGCCTGCTGCTGTTGAGGGCACTGTGGAAAAGGAGGAAGAGGCACTAGCCAGATACTAGTCCTTGGGTCTTTTGAGGACTGCATCACTTATTAAAATGACCAAGAAGGGTTTGGTGGTGGGATGGGGCAGATGGACAAGAGCCATCTGTTCTCATAGTGCTCACCTCACTTCTTTTGTTATTGCTTTCTCTTCTTTAGATCTTGCATACTTAAAGTTCTATCATTTGTTTTATACTATACTCCAAAATAGAAGGGGAAATCTGCTTTGCAAAGGATGTGGCTAAAGAATGGTCAGCATATCCCCTACATATATTTTCTCCTCAGTCGTGTCTTAGACACCAATAGATTTCAGATACTGCAAAATCATTTTGCTACATTATGGTGCTGTCAGAGGTTTAAAGTAGATACAAAATGTATTCACAGTAATAGTAAGACTGCTTACAGCAAGTTTAGGAATAAATTTATGTATCCCATCCTAGGTCTTTTTCTCACCTTTTAAATTTACTGTGAGGACACTGAGAAATCAAAATGATGAGGTTACCATTGATCTCCATCTTAGTGGTCCTGGAATAGTGTCCTTTTCTCATCTTGTTCAAGTCTCTGTAGGGCACCCGGAAAGGACAGCAAGTTAGAGCTAACAGCAGAAGTATGTTGAGTTACTGAAGTCAGCATCACTTTTATAGTCATTTGAGCTTTATTGAGGGTTGGTATGCTTTTTTTTCCAATTTTTTCCATTCTTGACAGGAATACTGATTTTTTTTTTTTAAAGCAAAGTTCATAAAAACATGAGTTCGTGCTCTTTTTTGAAACAGGAACCAAGCAGGAACATGTCATCCTTTTGTTTGTTCATTTTTCAGAAGTCCTTGTAAGTTTGGAAGCAAGAAAAAGGATTTATATAGGTGTAAAAAACCACTTTGGGTTGTTTGTAAAGTCAGTCTAACAAGGAGTGCTGGAAATATGAGGGGGTGAAACCTCACAGTACTTGAATTTAGGCATTTTCCTGTTATCCAGAATATAATCTCTTTAATTGCAAATCCACACGATAAATACACAGTAGCACTTTGCCTGTGAGATTGTAAAATATAGTCCGAGGGCTTTGTCAAATGCAGTTACTGTTTTGTGTTGTGATGTTTGTTACTTGTGCTTGAAGCTATTCCACAGCTGTGAGGGACAGGACTAGTTCTAAAATAGGAAACAAAATGTTAATCTATGCAGGGCTGGATTGTAGTGCAAAATGTCAAAAAAGACTCTTAACTACTGTTTAAGACTTGGAACTCTGAAGGGATGACAGTTGAGAAGTCTGATGAAACAAGGGTGTGCAATAATTTTTCTGAAGGTTACCTTAATGCAATGGAGGAAAACCTCCAGATCTGGGCAAAATCCAGGTCTGTAATACAGGTTGCTGAAAGTGAGCACCCAAATCTTTGCCCCTTACAGGTGCCAGCACATTTCCTGTCAAAGAACTACTCCAGAACTAGTCCAAGAGTAGTTTATTTTACTCCTATGGCAAGGACTAATATTGACTAGACTTCTTGTCTAAAGCCAAAATTTTCAGAAGGCAAGCAAGGAGCAGAGATTACAAAGCGCTCCAGTTCTCAAGTGCTGAGCACTCAGCAGCTTCACTGAAGAGTGGGAGTTGCTTGTCTGTTCAGCAGATTTAAAATCAGGCTACTTGTTTGGCCCGACTTAGCCTGTGAGGTTTTTTTAAATGCATTACAGCACACTTCTGTGAATGACTATTAACAATGCCATGATGCAACTCTTTGCCATTCATACTGATAGGCATAGTGCAGGGTGCATGCTAAGTCCCACAAAACTGGGAACAGGTTTATAATTAGACAGGGGGAAGGGGAGAGAAAGTTGTTATTTGGAACATATTTTTGCTTTGTCTCTATTTCTGAAAATGTGTGATATGTCCATCTGGAGCCAAGCAATATCTGTGCTCAGTCAGTTGGGAGGAGAATGATGGAATGTTCTGACAAATCCTTTTCTCACAGCAGCTTCTGTCCCAGGAGTAGCTCTCCCCTTACTTGGTTGTAGCAGTCATACTCATGAACTGAATCTGGGTCTCTGTTGCAGAGAGCTGGCCATGCACAGGATAGAGGCTGAAATAATCATAGTGTTGGCTTGATTTTTCTCTTCAGAAATGTTAGGCTCTTCGTTTTTGTTTTTTTTTTCTTCTTAATTTCACCACTGTTACATGAGGTTCTGTAAGTGTTTTATTGGTTCATCTCATCACTGGGGTGTGCATTTCAGCAGGAAGAAATAGTGCCTCAGAGACCTGGATATTTAGCATACAAATTGTATTTTAAAAAACCTACCCCAAGTACTGCCGTCTGAACTGTTCCCTCTTTATAATCATGGTGCTGAATGTATATTGAAATGAAACTGTAAAGAAAAAAACCTCAGTTGGTTCTGTGGGCTATGTGCCATGTGAAGTGTTACCAGCCCCTCAACCCTCGTGTCTAAACTGATGCCATGAAAACAATGGTTTTATAGGATTGAGACTGTATTGAAATCTTGTGTAGTCTGATTAATTTTATCCTTGGAAAATGAACACCCTGGTGGGATTTTTAAATAACCTTTAGGTTTTTTCATTAAGTTAATGCATATTAATTCATGGCAGAATTAATCATATCTTGATTCATATTGTACACTGCTTGGATTTAGTCACTAAAGCAGAAATTGAAGTCATCCAAAAGAGAAATGTCACCTTATTCACTTAATATTGTTATACATTTCTTCTAAGGTCAGGTTTCCATATAATGGTAGTATGATGCAAATAAACACATCATTTTTAGTCCTTTAGCAAGTAACTTGAAGGAAAAATGAGTCTTGATCCCTAACCAGGAACACATGCCCAGCATATACACCACCAAGAATAAAAGAAATCCTGAGCTATTATTGTGTGATTCAGCAGGAGGCATGGGCAATCTGTCCTTGGTTTGCTTTCTTGGAAAAAAAAAATCAAAATCAAACATAGCACCCCCCAAAAAAACCTCAGAACAAGGATTGGATGGAGTAGGCACCTGGATTTCAAACTTTGCTTCAGATTGTTCATGGAAATCACTGGATTGTGAGGAAAGTATAGAAGCAATGAGTCCTTATCTGCATCTGATGGCATTGTCACCTGTACAAAAGCATTACCAAATCTAAGCCTCAGGCAGCTGCCATGCTGCCATTGCAGAAATGGGGCTACCATTACAGCAGGGTATGAATGTAACATCCATTTAGTTTACAGTTTACAGAATAAGCTTAAGTTATTATTATCTAGAATAGCATTATATTTGTCCCACTGAGGCAAAAATAAAATATGCTTTGGGTAATATGTATGATGTGTAACCTAAAGTACAGAATTTTGTGTTTACTCTTCTGGCTTCAGTGTTAATATTTGAGGCTTGGGCGGTTTGGGGGGGTTTTGAGGTTTTATATTGAATTTCTGAATTGAACAGAAGCTGTTACAAGTCTGTCCTTGCAAAAAAACAATGTTGAGAAGAATGTTGTCAGTGATTTGGGGAGGGAACAGAAAGGGAGGAGATTTGGGGCATCTGCCTTGAAAGTGGGTTATCATCTCTACCTGACATATCGTTGTCTCTCTGTCGTCTATATTTATGGCAGTGAAAAGTGGATACATGCTGCTTCCAAACCCAAATTTGCCATTCATTTCCTCTGCACTCATTCAGAATGGGTATAAACAGTTACCAAATCTACCAGGCACACAAGGGTTTGCATGTCAGTACTGGTGTTTGCCACCCTGTCAGGAAACAAGTACTCATAAAAGCAGAGGCAAGGCCCTGAGAGGGTACTGCATTTCAAGGCAAGCTGTAATTGTTTGTAAAGTAAAAATATCTGGAACTGAAAATATGTGTGTGGGGGTTATTCAACAATCACTGTAATTTTACTTTAATTTCCTTTTTATAGTCGTGTTCAGTGGAAATTAATAGGGGTAGTAAAACTCTTTACAACTATTTTGCTGCAGTATTTATGTACCTTCATTTCTGAACTGTCCCTTAAAGTTAAAAGCAAAAATTCAGCCACAACTAGAGAACAGCCACTCACTGTGTGCTGAGAGATCTGTGGGGTTTCCCTTGCAGCTTTTTGGTTCTCTAAACCCTCAGAAAATAGTAGCTTGCTTACAGCCAGGACCTCCTATGACTTGTAAACCTGATATGAGGGTTCATAGCAGCAGTGAGTTTACTCTCAGCTGGTGGCTCATCCGGTGAGGATTTACATTTTTGACTGATCTCCAGCACTTCCGTTGCTCCCAGGACAGGGCTGTGCATCTGAGGCACAGTGGGCTCCACTCAGGGGTGGTAACCAAAGTGCACAACTCAGGTGTTACATTTTTAGTAAATTCCAATGGTTTGTTGAACACCTAAACAGTGCTTAGTGAGTTATGGTAGTTTTGGGGAATTATGTGAGTCATTGTACTTGCACGTCCGTGTTTAGAATTGCTGTACATTCATTCTGTCTCAGAAGAGTTCTTCATAACTTTTCTTAAATGACTACTTAACCAAGCCCCAGGTGGCTTTCAATTTAAAACATTTTGTAACCCTAAGAGGAATTTAAGGACAGGAATCCATTTTGGTTGACTTAGAGAACTTTGTGTTGATTATTGCTAGAAAATGTATGCATCTCCTCCCTGCTGAACAAATGATTGGCACTACACTAATTTTAAGTAATTCAAATAATTACAGCAAGCAAATCTGTCCAGTAGAGTGATCCATTGCCAGGATGAGCATTAGCACTAATGGCTATCTCAGCAAAATCTTGTGTGGCAGACAGCACAAAATGGCAGTGCTGGCAGCCTTTTTTTTTTGTGATGAATTATGTTGTGAACACTGAGGTCTTCATGCTCACGGAGAAGCAAGAAAGGTGCATTCCTATACAGTTGAAATGTAGGAATCAAACCCCAGGTGTATAAAAAAAAAAAATTACTCTATAACTGTGGGATGTGTTAGCTGGACCTCAGTAATCTCTTATGCAAATGTGCAGGACTGCTAGAGGCAAGGTGTGGCCACAGGGGCTTGGCATTGCTCTGAGGCCCCAGCATGGGATTTGTAGCACACAAATGTTCTCATCTCCTGGAGCAGCCAGGAAATCTGCTGGTGGGTCCCTGGGGTTTGTTTCCATCCCCTGACTTGACACCCAGAGGATGATCCTGAGTGATCCTTTCTGTGCTTTTCAGGGGATTGTTGTACAGCTACTCGTGTACGTCCTCACATGGGCTAACTTTAGTACAGCCCAAGGACTGTAAATGGAAAATGGAGCAGGGTTTTTTTTAGGAATTTGAAGTATATTAGGGGAATGTACAGATGGGAGCCTGGTCCCTCTGACATGGTGGTATCAGCAGAATAATCCGTGTGAGCTGCCGGAAAGATGCAAGCTGGAGGGTGTGATTGAAGGCTGACCTTCCAGAGCGAGCTTAAAGGAGTGTGTTCACCACAGAGTATCAACACAGCAGTTCCCATTCTTATCTGCTCAACTTGCTCTATATTGAAAATCTACCGTAAAGCTTGAAAAGAATAATTAAAAAAAAATTATGCATTCATTGTAATTTAGCTGTTTGGGGTTTTTTGGCTACTAGCTGTTGATTATTTATGTACATTTCAAGTACAAGAACTTCGGGGGAAATACTATTTTAGTATAATATCTAAATATAGACAAGTGTTTTTGCTAGAATTAATAGTTACCAAAATAAATGATCTCATTGCACACAAATACAAAATATCTGTGATGTGTGAAGGAGTACAAGATCTAGAATGTTTAGAGTAGTAAAATAAACAAGATATCTTGTTTATTAAGATATCTCTATAGTGAGGCTTTATTGTGTGAAGAAACCATCTTAGAGAACTCTTAGCTTTCTCTCTCCCTTTGCTCTGTATATATATTTTAATAAGAGGACATTTCCTTTAGGTTTTGATTATTATTTTTCAGCTGTTTGAAGTCTTTTGCCCAACTACAGATGAGGTCTTAGAGAAATGGAGGAGCATGTTCTCAGCTATAAATGCCCTAGCTAACAGACACAGACAGTTTGGCTATCTGGTTACTATGGTGAGAGCTGGGGAGGATGCCTGTAGCACACCAGTCTGTGTTGTTCAGGCAGGCTGTTTTTAATTTCCTGGGATTGCTTGCGAGCTGTAATATTAATCTATTTGTATCCTCTTTCAGCACTTCCTTTGCTTTGCAGTGTAAGCCCCTTAATATAGATTGGCTGGAGAAGAGCAGCTTTGCCCTCCTTGCTGCCTGTCTGAGGTGCCCGGTGTGGCTGGAGAGAGGCGAGGATGACCTCATGTGCCGCAGGCAGGAAGCAGAGCTGATTAGTCTGCCTCCAGAGATGCCAGTGCAGGGTGTGACTGGGGTGTCATAAATCTGCTCAGGAACATTTGCTTCTCTGGAACAGACCACAGAAACGTGTATAGGATTAAAAAAAACCCTAAAAACTTGAGCACATATTCATCAATGTTTGGTTGCCTGTTGGTATGAGCACATGATAATTCCTTCCACATAACGTGGTGGGGATTCTCCATTCTATTCTGGGTTCCCTAAGTCAAATGACATCTCCCCCCCCCCCCCCTCCCCAGTCCTTCCCCCCACCATGCTGAAATGTTTTTCACAAAACAGAATGATCCTCAGATCTCAGAAGGAATCCACCTCAAGACAGTGTTGGAATTCTGTACTTAATCCACACTCTGCTGATTCAGGACAGAGATTTGAAGCTTTTGGCTGGTGACTGGGGGATGTGGGGTTCACATCCCTTCATGGAGAGGAAAATGAGTACTTGTCTTTCTCCACATGAGTAGGACGTGGAGCTATAAAGCCAAAGGCAGACAAGGCAAGACGAGCATGTCACTATGGCATGATGATTATTTTTCCAGCTGAATTACTTGTCAAATTTGAAATGCATCTGTAATCAGGCTGAAGCAGCCTTTTCAAATACAGTTGCTGTATGTTGGGTAAATAGTTGCATAAGTTATTTCTGATGACATGGTATATATGGCATTATTGCCTCTGTGGAGAAAGGCATATTTAGTATTACTGAATTAATATTATTAAAATCTGTTCTTCTGAATGTGCCCATGGCACTACTTTTTCCATTTTACTTTTTAGCATTTTACTTTTTAGAATTTTATTTTGGTTACCAAATGCAGTAATCATAGCAAAAGCAGCTAACACCAAAGTGAAAAAGAAGTGACTTGGCTATTTGTTGAATAAGAGCTTAAATATCACAGATTTGAATGAGCTGACTTGCCATCTTGAGTCTCCCAGCACAAGTCTGTGTTTGCAGAATTGGAATGTCAGACAGAGGTGATAGGGCACAGAAATGGAAATATGGCAGATTTCCTGGGAGAACAGAGGAAGCAAAAATGACAACAGAACAGAACACAGGAAATCTAAAGTAGCAGGGCATAGACAGGGTTTGAGAATCAAGGGAATACAGGAGTGACAAGAAGGCTCTGATCAGCAAGAGGAAGCTCAGAGATGATGTGGCAGCAATAAAAACCATCCAGTTTGCGATCAAAACAGGGAGGCAAAGCAGTGGGCAACACAAACCAAGGTTCATAAATGATTAATAAATTTTCATCCTATCTACCTTAGTGTGAAATACAGGATGCTGTGTGCTGCCTTACTGAGTAGTACACATCATGCATAGGATTTACTGATTGATAAATGTCCCTGTACTGCTGCAAAGGGCAAGTTTCAATGTATTTGAGTCAACCTGCATTGCCTGACTGAGACTTACCTGGCAACAAATAGCCAGGAGAGCTAAAATAAATTTTTTCTGCAATTCCCAGTTATCCACAGTTGTGAGTACTTCACTTGGTCTCTGCTCTCAAAGCCTGGGGTAGTTCAGAGTTGCTGTAGTACTCCTTGTTTCTCTGCGAATCACAAATGGAGCTGGGAATGAACCCAAGAAGGATCAATTTGTAGTCTTGTGCTGTAACTTCTGAACCACTTTAATACACAATATAACCAACCAGCAGCAATGCTGCATGATTGGCAGCTTGGAAGGTAGTGCACAATATAGTAGGTGATGTGTTTCAGAGCTTGTAGTGAAGCTGTTTCCTGTATTGGACATCTTAGCCCAATGTTCTTAATGCAGTTTACTGACCTGAAGGGAAGCTGGTAAAACATAAAACATTTTTCCAAAGTGGTTAGCCTTTAATAGGGTTGCAAGAGTATACTCTAAAAGTAGTTGATTGTGTATTTGTACTCTAGCAAGAACACAATTTCAGCAGTAGCAGACCCCTTATAATTTCGATGTCACTGTTTCAATCCACTGAAGCCTGCAATAACCAGGCTGAGTTGGGTAAGTGAAAGCATTAACAGAGTGAAAGCAAGCTGGTCAGGGAGATTTCTGACTGCAGCAACACAGAGTGAGGCCAGGAAGACTGATGTGTTTCATAGCATGAGCTATCAAAAACTGACACCATCTCAGGATTAGCAGCCAAAAAAAGCTGCTGCTTATGCTCAGGGTGTATTTGGTTACCTTGCTGGATCCCTGCTATGGCAGGTTAATACTTGAATTCATACTGCCTGGTTTTGCCTTTGTTGTCTTCTCTTGTGGGTTCCACCATTTGTAGGACAGTGGCACTGATGGGATTAAGCCTGGATGTTAGTTATCTCCCCTCACTGGCATCTCAAAAGTCAGTCTGGAAATGCTAGAGGATGATCTTTTCAGAGGGGAAGAAAAACAAAACATGTGGAACTCCTCAGTTTGTTCAGCACACTCCTTGCATTTGCATTTTCTCTTTCACTTTCAATGGAATTTTTAAGGGGAAAAATAACATTTAAACCAGCTTCAGGATAATCTGTGCTCACCTCCTCAGATGCATGAGATAATGAGCACATTATCCTCAGGACCAGGGTGAGATAGGTCTATTTTGCTGCCAAAAAATGGAAGTGGTGGAAAAACTGATTGTTGAGGTAGTTACTCTGAGAACTCCTTTATTCATGAGTTCGAATTTATGTAAATAAGGACTTAGGACTGGAAGCTTCTGCATGAAATCACTGATGACAAGTCATCAATGCTTGTTTTGTCCTTTTTAAGACTCTGCATCATGTATCTGTCATTGAGTTTTATACTGGAAGTATGGGAGAAGCATAGCTGATGGTAAACACGTTTTTCTGGTGAGCTAAATCAATGGCATCCACTTAAACTGGCACAGATGTGCTAATAAGCATGGGTTGCTGTAGATTTAGCAGATTTTATATGTGGTTTTAAAGCTTTTTATGTGACTAATGCATATGTATTTTCTTATTTAAAAGAACTGGGTATATTAACACTGGAAACACTTTAGAATTGACTGGCTTTCTCTGGAGATGTGTAAGGATGGGAGATCTGGAGATATGGGAGAGGATGGAAAGTAGTTTTATTCTCTCTGACTGATAATTTGTCGGATGTAAAGGCTTCAGAGAAGACCCTGCTCACTGGAAGCAGAATCTGCTGCTCACTCTTGTTATGAAGAGCACTTGGTGTGAAAACTTTCACACTATGTTGTTCTGTATGCCATGAATTTGATATAGGGAGAAATGCACTTGATTAATGCTTGGCAGTGTTTATGTATTCAGAAGATTTGCCCATCTTCTCACTCCTCTGCCTCTCCTCTTCCGTTCATTGCTCTCCAGTATTGCACACAATTTCAATGAAGTCCCAATGTAACGCCTCTCTTCCTTCAATGTAAAGGCACTGTTTTTCAGTGCACTTCCTAGCAGAGGTCTGAGAGCTTAAATAGCAACTTGGCCTCTTTTTCCCTTGCCATGTCTCAGAGTGTGCCACTCAATGTGAGAGGCAGGCATTCTGGGTGCAGGAAGCTAATCTTAGCCTTCCTGTTTAGGGAAAGTGGCTCCTCTCTGGAGCCACATGTGGCTTCAGAACAGTCCCCGAGTGGCTGCCGAGCCAGAACTCCAAAGCACATGATGCTGTAGGCGTGAGGGCTGCTGAGGAACAGGAATTACCAAGTGTGAGCTCTGCAGACCTCTGAGCTGGGGCTCTCTGAGAGCCTGGTGTGATGGGGAGGGCTGGCAGGGCAGCTGCTGCTGCTGTGCTCTCAGCAGGAGTGGCTGCCTGCCCAGAGCTGCTTCCTGCTCTTATGTTGGTTAGCTTTAAAAGGGCCCAGCAGTTTGCAGCCTCTCATTCCATAAGTTGAGCTGGGCAGTGCAGGCAGAATTTCAGGAATATTCAGTATTAAGAGATATTCTTCCCGCTCATCTCAATCCCACTCTGTCCCTGTGTGGTCTCACTGGGTTTGGGGCTCCAGAATGGGAAGAAGATGGGAGATCCTGTGGTATTTAGTCAGTTACGTGGTTTTCTGCTGGTGTTTCTGGTGATACGGGTTTGTCAAAGATCAGCTTAACTCACAAATGTTCTCCCTCTGTTGGTTCCACAAGCCACTAGGAATGGGTTTCTCCATCTTTGCTGTGCAGTAGGGTGAGAGAAGATGAGGGATTTGCAGCTGCATAGAAGGGCTGTGTTCCTGCCTGAGATGGAAATGAAAGCATTTTTGCCTCCACTTTCAGTGTGAGGGGATGACAGGCAGAGAGGGAATGCAGACTTCCAGCTAACACTGGCAGATGTTCCTAATAGAGAGGAGGAACATTTCCATTTTGTGTTCCAGTTAATTTTCAATCATGTCCAGGCAAAATGAAGGAAGCTCAGAGAGGGTGCAACAGTGAAAAAAGCAATTGATGACAATCTAGGAAATTGAAAAATCCAATCCAGTTTTTGTCACCAGTAAAGCTGAAACTGTTTAATTTGAAAAAGAAATAAAACATAGCTCTGACTTATCACTCCAATTACTTTTGCATTATTTCAGTGGATTTTAAAGCTGAGTGAAAAGGGAGGGGGCGTGGGGCACTGTCTCTGTTTACTGCACAGAAACTCTTAGTTCTCTTAATGTGTTTAAATAAGCAATTACACTGCAGGGAAGGAATATAATGGTTTAATGCAAGATGTCTTAGAGCCCCTTCAGTCTTTTCCTTTGTCTCTTGTGAGGAGATGAATTGCTGTTTTCTTTGTAGGAGGCATCCAGCCGGCCAAAACCTGCTAATTATTTGTTGTCTTGGTTATCTTTTGCACACATGCCACTCACTGGACAGTCATCATGAAATATTAAATGCCAATGCAGGATGGTTGTAGGATGCTTTTGGTAGGAAAAGATGGTGTGTTATAGTGAAAAAACAGTCAAGAAAGGAAAGACAGTCTGAAAAAACAGTTGCTGTTTTGAGATGCTGAAGAGCCTGAGCTGAGACATTCCTGTGTGGCAAAGTATAATTCTAAGTTGGTTTTTCATGGTAGTAAAGAATCCACAGTTATCCTCAGAGGCCTTTTATGCTGCATTCTGCATGAGGTGAGGACCTGGTTCTTGTCTTCAACCTTTTTAACCATCTAAATGATAAGAAATTGGGGAGCAAAAATTGGGCGTTCAAGGAGAACATAACAACCATGATGGTTCCATTTTGCTTGAAATTTTACTGTTAAATACTTTGGCACAGAAGGCACAAATTTGGAGGGCCTGTTAGGATGGAGGCAGTCATAATAGTAACGAAAAGAAAACCTGTCTGTGGAGCTCCCAGGGGTCAGGAGGAGCAAATGGTCAGCTGCTGGAAGGGCTTGGAGCTCAGCATCGAGTGAGCATGGTAGCACTGCTACTGTCTTGGTGTTTTGGAAGGCTGAGAGCAGTTCTGTTTCCTCCAAAAGGCTGGGGGTCTTTGAAGGGAATCTGGAGAATGAAGAGGCTCACTAGATATTTTTATTTTTTCTCCTGATCTGTTATGCAGTTTCTAGGCAAATGTGTGATCCTGCTTACCCAGCAGACCTTGACCTGATGTCCAGAGCCCCTGGGGAAGCTCTAACCTCTCTGTCAGCGCTGAGGATGGAAATAAATAGGAGACAGGAACTTTGTCCATGTTGTCATTGCTGTAGCTTTTCATATGAGATCTTACATTACCCCTAGTTGAATTCTGGCTCTTCTGAAAAGCAAGCTGTTCCACAAGCTGTGATCAGTGGACCAGTAGCTATTAGGGAATGGAAGTTCTTAAAGTAGTGACACTTTCTTCTTTCCTGTCAGTAGTTGGAGCTGACTGCTGCAGTGGTATCCTGGTGTTTGTGTTTCTATGCAGGCCTTTTGCCAGGTCTCTCTAGCACAGGCTGGGTTTCATACATACAGCCACACTTCTTGAACATGCTGTAGAGTTTCCCAAATAGTCTTTGCAACTTTCCAAAGAACGGTGGGGACTGAATCTGTGTGGCTCAATGATTTTTCTCAACTTGCACTATCTTCTCGTTCTTTTACTCTGGAATAACTAATTTTTTAGGATTCTCTCTCTGTGTGTCTGCACAGAGTGGGGCAGGCAGCTCTGTTCAGTCTGACCTGGCTGCTGAAGTTGTAGTGTGGAAGTTCTGCACCTATACTGGTGAAGTGCTGCACCTGGAAACGTTGTGTGCCTGTTAACTGTAACTTTCTGTTCCACCACACCTTCTCCCACTGGCTTCAAACCATACTTCTGGCAATTTTTTTTATTTAAAGCTGCTTGGTAGGTGAAGGTGATGTACCCTTCAGGTGGAGATCACTTGATTTGTGCAGAGGTCTTAACTGACTCACTCAAAAAATACTTTCCAGTGGCATTGCACTGTCATGTGTAATGTGCCACCTTGTACTAATGTTGCCAGTAATGTGAATCTCACCTGCAGAATATTTGTGTTGCTGGACTTGAATTGCTTGCTGCTTTTGTTTGTAAAAAACCCCATGAATAATAGTCTAAGTAACTTGGAGAAAGAAAGTAGATAATCTAGCTGAGAACTGAGAGATGGATGCATGTTAATCTACACAGAACCAATAACAGCAAACTGATACAAAAAAAAAGTCCACAGTGCTTTTCTCACATGAGGGAATGTACATCATGCTTGAAAATAGGAGACCTAGATAAGTTGTTTTTCACAGTGGGTTGCAAACTAGTTTATTTTTAAAGTTTATTTTTAAGCTTTTCTGGTAAAGTTGCTCCAAGTGACAGAAATTCAAATCCTAGTAAAATGCAGAGCTTTTCCAGAATTGCATTTTTCATTGCTGTGTGTTCTGCTTTTGTTACTAGTAAGGGTCAGTTCTCTGAAAAACTCCCTGGCAGGTTTGGTTTTGTTTTTTTCCCCACAATTCTTCCCAAAGCAACTTCCAGTGTCTTCATATAAAACTCTTTTTAGTCTACTTCATCAATATTGCATGTGACCCTTCTGGGTTTCCTACAGCGTCAGAATAAATACTTGCTTTCCTGTAGCTCCTGAATCCAGGTAACCATGGCAAACCACAGTCAATAAATGAGTCTCCCTGCTCTGAGTGTGCTGCACAATTGCCTTTGTGCATTCAACAACAGCACAAAAGCACAAGTGCTTTGTTACTTCATAACATCTCAGCAGGACTGTTGGTGTGAAGTTTTCAGAGCTGAATTCACCTTTTGGGGAGCGTTTAGCAGGAAGATTCTTGTCAAGCCAGGTACAGAGATGTCCCTGTCTAATTTTGCAGGATTCTTAGATTGCTGTCCACCTGAATTCAGTCCATTCTTTCTGTCTGATGCCTTTTGTGTTTGAAATTCCTGAGATGGGTACAGCAGCTGCCTGGGCTCCAGCTGGTTTCAGATCTTAGGGATAATACCTGGCAAACATTTCAGTCTCCTCCAGGGTCTGTAAAGCACACTTAAATTAACCTGAAGTTCATAAAGGCTTAGCACACAGAGCTAGGAAGAAGCATGCTGATTAAGCTCTTCCCCAGCATAAAGCAGAGAATTTCACTCTGATTTCTTTAGTCAGCTCCATAATTCGTTGTTTAACAGAATTATGGTCTTCTAGAAGGATGACTGATTTTGATTTTAAAATTCTGAAGGTATGTATTATACTTTTTAATCAGTCTCTTCTACCAAATAATGCCCTTAAGTGTCCATTGGGGGGTGGGGTTTTTTGTATTCTGGAATTACTGTAATTTATTATGATGTGCTTATGTTTTCTGCTTAATGAAGTTGACTTGGTATTTATTGGAATAATTGTGGGATTTATAACACTTGTGAATGCCAGTTCCATGAGGTGAAATTTGGTACTTCTGGATAAAGTGCCAAGAGTTGACTGGATGCCAGGTAAGGTACAGTACTTCACAGAAAACAATGTCTGTGTTGTGATGAAAGGGTATTTCCTTTTGTGAAATAAATGTTGGATCAAAAGCAATCTCTTTGATTTTTTGGGGTTTTT
>VWYE01028045.1:0-41952 GCA_013398995.1 Alaudala cheleensis
AAAAGTCAAAGTTACCTCAATGTAGCTGCAGTCATGGAGATGAGATTTGCAAATATAAAATGTGATGCCTAGAGTTCTATTTTGACCATAATTACTTGACATAAAAACATCACCCTTCTAATCCTCCCTGCCATGCTCAGTTGTTAATACCATAGTAAAGGGGTTTGGTGTTGCTTGTGAGGCTTTTAGTGGTAAGTTTGGGCTCCTGTCTCTTGAATGCTGATTCAGTGAGAAGCAAACAACATGAAACTCAACATTACAGAAAGTCAGATGTTTCTTTGCTAAGGTCTTCCTTACCCTGTGAAAAGATACTGCCTGGTTTTGGTCCATGGCTTTAGGAAAATGACCACACAAAGGGCATTTGTTTGAAAGAATACAGTTAAAAAGATCAATTAATTTATGGTTTGCTTTCCCTCTCCAATTGATTTTAACCACATCTCTATGTGAGATATATCCAGTTAATTGTCATCTCAAATATTGATTCTGACACTGGCTGTCCAGATAAGAGAGGTGACTTTCCACTGCAAACACGCATTCAAAACAAACTTCCTCACACATCAGAAACAAACCAAATTAATTATTCACATTTCAATCATATTATAGGTCTTTATAATACATTCTAGTTCTGTTCCATCCTTTTATGGTTCCAATGGGCTGCTCCTCATTGCTGTGGCTGACCCACTTTCAATAGTGCATTAAGTTATGTGATTAACATCTGTCACATGTTGTTTGTACTCCCTTCTTCTCCCCAGGGATGGAAGTGTGTGCACTGAACTGTCCTGTTAATTTGTTATTTTAAATATGAATGTTGTCGTGTATTTATTAAAGCAAGATAGGCCTTACTTTTGGACCAAAAAATGAGTGTGTTGGTGATGCATTTTCCCCTCAGCCCTGACACAGGGCTCACAAATAACTATATTGTGAATAAAATTAACACAGAGACTTCATTTTGTAGGAGCAAAATGACACCACATGTCTTTTTTTACAGCTTCTGTCAGTGTTTTGTTTTTCTACATTTGTTCTTACAGAAAGGCATGTCTGCTTACCAGTGAATTATCTGGGTCCAAAATGCTTTTTGGATCATAGATTATCTTTTACCTTTAGTAGCCTCACTGAAGATATTATATGGACATGTGTATATAATACTAACACTATTTGAACCTTAGAAAAATTAGTACTGCCAGTAAAAAACAGTCCTTCATTAAGAAGGATGATGGGCACAATTTTACAGTGCTTTAATTTTTATCTTGTTTTTTCTCATTTGTGGTTTCTGAAGCAGTTCCTTGTGGAACTTGCCTTTGCTTTCCCTGCTCATTTTTTTTTGCCCAGTTTATTTCTGGTCATCTTGGCCTATGCAAAAGCTAGAAGCTGTGAGCCATTAGCCTTTAAAAATGTGAAAACATGTTTTTTGTATTTATTGGGCTGTTTCAGCCTGAAGTGTTGGAAGCAGCTGGGAGGCTAATCAGAAACTTTCTGAGAAATACTAATTAATGAAAAATTTAGCGGTCTGGATTGCTTTTAGCACAGGAGGCTCATTCCTTGTCAGGTTTCTAGATCCATGGGATGTTTGCTTTGCTATCCTAGGAGCACTTTCTAAGTGGAAAAAGGGAAGTTTGAAAAAGAATGCATGATAACAGAAAATGAGAAGATTATAAATATGAACTCTGGCTCTCCTAAAGCAAATGGCTAAACTCTAATTAACCTCACTGGGCCTAGGATTTCATCCTGAAGGTTTCTGATAGTATTTTTCAAGCAATAGAATGTAAATGTGAAGAAATACTCTTATCCATGGTATACAAAAGTGGAGGATGCCAAGAACTCCACAGTGTATTTAATGAAATTCAGAGAGATTTCTCTGTGCCACTGAGAGTCACCAGACTTGCCACATGGGAGTGATTTTCTCTGTCACACTTTGAAGCAGGGACCATTGCAAAATCTGGCATATCAGGTTTCAGTGCTGCTGTTTGCATCCCTTCTCCTTCCCTCTTTGTGCTTTGTCTCATGTAATTCTCCATCTTGTTCTGGTTCTGCCTGGGACAACCCACAGAGCACAACAGGGATCCACTGGCTTTGATTTGGGTTACCTGACTTGGGAACAGTTCTGTTCTTGAACTGAACAGAAGCCAACTGAGCATTTCCTATTTCATGCCATATTTTTCACCTAAAATAAGACCTCTAACCCAATGTTGCAAGGATAGCTGAGATTACAACAGGGAGAAGACCTGGATACCAGAGAGGTTATTTTCTCCATGAAATCAATGTCTCCATTTAGCAGCCCAGGCTGAGGAGCATTTGTTAAGCTGCCCTGACAAGATGCCTCTGAGTGACCATATCCTCAGGCAGGGAGAGCCAGGATGAAACCATTCTGTCAGATATGAAGCAAGGCCTCAAAACTGGAGAAGAATTTTCAAAACTGAAGAGAACATTCAGTTCCTGATGTTCAGCTGAAAGGCTGCCAGAACTTCAAGAGCAAGCTTGAATTAACCTTCCTCTTCCATGGCAAAGACTTAGGAGTCCAAAACTGAAATGTCTGCTTTGTGCAATAGGCTTTCTTCAGCCTTCCTCTAGGATTCTAGGAATCTTCTGGATCCTCTTGGGCTCTGCAGCAGTAGGAGATGATAGAAAAACTCTTACTTGGAAGAATTTAGTACCACAGGTTCCTGGGCTACCCAAAAATCCAGGTAGTTAATCAAGAAGCCAACAGGAACTTTGTGACTACACCTAAGAGTGAGCATGAGTGACTGAAGATGCCTTTGCTTCCTGTTGAATATTATTATGAGGGTAATTTCTCGTGGAGTTAATGATGTCTAATGTCAAATTAGAATTCGCCAGTGTTGATTATAATTGGCTGTGTTTTGCTGCACACAGAAATTCCTGATGCTGCCTTGCTTCCATCAGAGTTCTGGATTAGCAGCAAAGAAGGATCCTTTGGAGTGAAGAACTGACAACTGTAATTGTGCAATGAAATAATTGAAGCGTGCTAAGCAATTAAGGAGTCTATTTATAGGCAGAGCATATTTCTGACTCTTTATTCCATCCTCCTTTTTTGTTACCTTGTGGAAAAGGGAAAGAAACAGCACAGTTGTGTTCCCATAGCTGAACCAGAAGCAGTAAATGTGTTGTATCAAGGTAGGATCAGTGGGCAGCACTGCATTAAATGTGCCAGGATTGGGGTTTGGTGGGCAGGTCAGGGCCAGGGACAGATTCTGGCTTGTGTGAGTCAAAGAACTTGGCAAATTTCTTGATGGAATTTCTCATCCAAAATGAAGTGTCTCTCCTTGGCTCATCTTCTCCAGGGACAGAGCTCCTCTTGAGCAACGTGGGTCAGCTGCTCCTGTCTGAAAGTTTCGTCACTCACCTCAGTCTCAAGAAAGTGACACTCTGTTCCTTCAAGATTTTGGCAAAAGCTCACTGGAAGAGGGGCCTCCACATTGTTTGCATAGGGGCCAGGGCCAAACCCATGAATCTGGTTTATGATTCAGGGACTGGAATCTGAATAATCTGGAGGAATTTGCACTTGGAGTCCTGGTTTTTGGCCTATTGTAGCTACTTTCTTGGTTTTATTTCTTATATGTTGATATTTGAGCAGTATAAATCACAATGAATCAAAAAAATACATGACCCTGAGTCATGTATTTGAGTCTGGGGCAAAAAGCAGGGGGTTTTGCTTTGTGTTTTGACTGCTACCTATCCCTGTCTCTGTTGCATGATTGTGAGAAGACAGGGTCCATTTTCCATGGCAAGAGAGATGATTATCACCAGTGCAGAGAGGGAATTTGTAAGAGATTGTAATGAAAGGGCTAAGATTATGGTTTGTGGCAAATAGGTGAAACAAAAATATTAGTTGCTGTAAAGATAGTAACAGTTCAGCGGTTGGGAATAAGTTCTTGTGAATTGTACTTTAGTCTCATGTCAGTTTTGTGTCAGAGCAGGATGTACAGCAGGAAAAAAGAACTATTATGTCTCTTGTGTTCCATTTCTTGTGCTCATTTTAGTCATGGTTATAAACTGTACCATGGTCCTAAACTTCTCTTGGATTGCTCTTCCTACCAGAAATAACATAATTGCTTTGCTATATCATTTCTAGGTGTCAATATTTTCTCTTAAAAGTTAAAAGTTACTTTTCTTTTTGTAGAAGCAAATTCCTGTGCATTTTGCTTCATAGTTAAAGTTCTTTTAATTTGAAAGACATTTTAAGGACTGAGATGCAAATGAAACTTGAAAATTGTTCAATGTTAACTCAATTTTACTTTAGTATTAGATTAGCATTAGTTTTCAAACACTTGTGCCCCTTTTGAAGTTCTCAAGTTACACATTAAGCACTGCAAACATTATAGATTTTGCCAGCAGTCTAGATAAGATCTGACAGGAATTGCTATTTCCAAAATGACGTGAAAACAGTCCTTCTTAATCCTCTACAACTCAGAAAAAAAATAAACAAAAACTCTAAGGTATTTCTATTTGTCTAGACAGAAACCCAAGTATTTTTTTCCCTGCACTAAAAACTTCCACGGTTGCTATTACATTTCCTCATAGAGACTAAACAAGGACAGGTCCCTACTGATGATTTCTGTCCCAATAATCTGCTAGACATGGTGGGAAGCAATCTGGCAAGTTTTTTCCTCACTGACCTCTCCCATTTAAACAATGGAGGCTGATTTCTGGGCTTGGATCTTCTACCAAGTCACTTTGTTTTCTAGCTTGTGTAGCCCTTAATGTGCCACCAACTCCTCCATCAGCTGGTTTCTGGGCTTCTTTGGTGAGTAGCTACAAGCCCAAGGGCAGCAAGGTTTGATCCAGAGTAGCATTTTGCCCTTTTGCAAACGTTTTCTGCTTTGCAGGACTATCAGGACACTCCCACTGTCTCTTTGCATGGCAGTTGTGGCATCACAGGAGGGCCCTGTCCCTGTGCTGTTGGTCACACTGGTGGTGACAAACAGGCTCTTTCTCAGCTGGATGCACACACTCAACACCCACGTCATGGGAAGGGTGTGGAGGAGATCTGGACAGAACTCATCACCTTCAGTGCAGCTCTAAGGTTTCTGGAAAAAAAAGCCTTTATGGGGGAATCTGAATGACAGCTCATTTAGCATTGAGGGGGACATGCTAAGGAGTGTCCCTTGAGTTAGGCAGGATGTGGGAATCCTGACCATAAGGACACTCATTTGATCATGGAGCTAACAAAGCAGGAAATCCCAGACAAAAAATAGCCATAAAGCCAACATGTGTGCCATTACACTGTCACTGTGGGCCTGCTGTGCTTAAGAACAAAATCATAATCTTGCTGAAGGCTCCTTTATTGCCTACACCACTTTTCATTGTCCAGAGCCTTCAATTTCACAAATGAAAATTAAGGAGCATCATTCCCTATTTTCTGCTGAGATGTGCTTTGTTGCTAAGCATTTTAACTGAAGTGCTTTGAGGTTAAAAATCAAGACAAAGCATTTCAGTGCCATCTCTTTTCTAAATCAATTCTCTGATGTTTATGTTTGCAGAAGGAAGGAATCAGCCTGAATATGTATTAAGATGATGGATGCTGAAGAAAGATGAATGCTGCCTTTCAAACCTGGAAGTAGGATCTTCATCTGCCAACATACCTGAACATTAGGAGCTTAATACCATGGTATGACAGGAGAAACAAGCATTATATAGATTTAAAGATGCTGACTTCATCTAGGTAGAAAAGCTCCACAGAGCTGTACATGTCGGAGGCCAATGGAGCTTTGCAAAAAAAATCAAACCAAGACAAAAAAAAACCCCTGTGGGTCATAATGGACAACAAGCCAGGCAGGAATCAGCAGTGTAATCTTGCAAAAAAGGTCAAACACATGGTATTGGGGTTGTACTGGTGAGAGTGGAAGCAGCTTGAGGGAAGGGAGTCTTTTGCTCTAACCACTACAGCAAAAAAAACCTGCTTTAGAAAAGTCAGCAGGAATTAAAATGCCTTGCTGCCTGTTAGCAAGGAAGTTCCTAAGAGAGGGGTTTGCCAGCACACAGAGACGTTCCAAAATATTGAGCAACTGCTGTCCAACTCCACATTCATCCATCACAATGAACAGAGGGTCTTGCTGATTACGAGCTCTGCATCTTTTTTTGTGATTTTGGAGCCATCCTCAGCCAAGCATTAGGAGATGGAACTGAAGCACCTTTTTCTGTCTGTTGAGGAATGCTGACACCAACTGAACAAAATATGAATTGATTAAGGGCTTGCCACTTCTGAGGATTTGCTTCAAAGCCAAGCCAACAGCTCCAGTCCCATTGCTGTGCAGGCAGTGAGAGAGATGCTTGTGAGCAGTAATGGAGTGTTACACTGAGTGCTTGTGATTGCACAAGTTTTTGTGAGCCAGAAAAAAAGATTGCAAATGCCAGTGTGTGTGGAGATGACTGCCCTTGAGCATTCCAGATTGTGCTCCTCCACCTGCAGCTGAATTCTCAGTGCTGGAATTCCTTCCAAGCCTTTTCAAGCCAACCGTGTCATGGAAATGGCTGCCAATGATTTATCCAGAGCTTGGCATGAGTCCTTGGCTGGGTGGGGAGGAAGAGTTTGGCCAACAGAGTCAATGAATAGAGCTGAGATAACTTTTATCCCAAAATTCTGATCTGTCTGCTTATGAAGAAGGCCTTTTATTTTGCTATTCTTACAGGAAATCAACATTTGTTTTTTGTTTCACTTACATAATCTGTGGCAAGTTCAGATAAAGCGCACCTGAAAACATTGCTCAGAAGTTGCATGTGCTGCTCTGGAATCAGTGCTGTGATGGTCACAACTGAATGTGTCAGCCACCAATAAGCACAGTATTTCCTCAGGAGATGGTCACAGATCAAATTCACTCTTTGAAATTCACTCTTCCTCTCCTTTTGAAAGAATTTCTGAGTGTTACAAATTGGCTTGAGCTGACTTTTATTGTCACTGTGAACATTTATTTCAGCAGCCTCAGCTCTTTCACAGCTATTTGCCTGTCACAACTCCTGGATCTGCTGTATTCCATATCAGAACTGCCATCAGTTCTTGCAGGTTAAAGGGTTTTCCCCAAAGCAGCCTGGTTCGAACTGTTCCTACTGCATGGTGCCTCTTGCAGGGAAACAGCTGAATCAAATGGCTCAGTTAGAGATCTTAAAAGGGATGACAAGAGGCTTATTCCTCATTTGTTGGCATAGTTACTCTTGTTCAACCACTGGAGTGAGCCCAGATGAGCTAAACTTGGGACAGTTCCAGCCAAATAACAGTTGTGTCAACCCTTTCTGCCTGAATATTGTGATACAGGCAAAAATAAGCAGCGGAATCACCTTTAAAATTTTACTTCCTTTGTATTTGCAGAGTAAACCAGCTCAGAATTGCAAGAATCCATGAAGCTGGAGCAAATTAAATTTCCCTGACTCTTATTGATACAACCTTGTTCAAGCTTATAGGAGTCTTTACCAGGAGGAAGACTTTCTGAGTGCCAAGCATGATAAAGATCCCAGCAGGAGTGCACACTGACAGAAAGCTGTGTTATCTCTTGGTGTGTACACAGAGGGGGATCACAGGACAAGAACCCAGTTGTGATGCTCTGTTGATACGTGCAGGAGGGTTTTATCTTGATGAAGAAAAGGTTAATGAGCTAATGAGTGCTCTTCCCTGTCTCTACTGCTGAGGTACAGGAGGGCCTCGTCCACAGAGGATTTTGGAGCTGTGTTTGATGCTCCAAAGGCCACATTCACATGATGGCCTCAGTCTGTGTCAGGCTTCTCAAGTGCAATAAGGAAAGGGAGATAACATATAACAAGAATTGTAACGATGTGCAAACACTGCCTCAATTCAATTATTATGGAATTCATCATTTCATGCCTTCAGTAGGTTTTGCAGAGGATGGTGTCAGCAGAACTCTTAGGTTCAGGCTCCTACTAGGGCTTGCAGGAAGGAGAAAGAAGCCCAGAGCCCAGAAGTGTAGCAGCTCACTCTAAGATGATTTTGGTGATGCTGAGAGTCCCCTGTCAGTTGTCCCTGGCCCTGTTCAGACATCTGAGGCTCCCCNCTCCTACTAGGGCTTGCAGGAAGGAGAAAGAAGCCCAGAGCCCAGAGCTCACTCTAAGATGATTTTGCTGGTGCTGTGAGTCCCCTCTCAGTTGTCCCTGGACCTGTTCAGACATCTGAGGCTCCCCAAACCTTAACCTCCACTCCTAGCATGAACCAACTTGCTTCTCCTTCTGAACTCAGCTTGCTAAATGAGTTTTGACATAGAATATTTGGAGTACAAACAGTCTATAAAATGTTAGTGGATAATGGTCTCTTTTCCTTGGCATAAGATGAGCAAACCCAGGCAAAACAGCCAAATGCTGTGCAGCTGTATCTGCACTGAAAAACACAAGCTCTTGCAATAACCTTCAGTGCAGAAATGAAATGAAATTTCCCTTAGAGTTTATTGATGTTTCCCATTATGACACAGTGCACGTGGTTCAATTAATTCAATAAAGTTTTATATAAAACCAAAATGAACCTATAATTCTGCCATTAACTGCCAACAATTAATATTACCTCTGCAGAAGGAAAGTTCCCTCAGTTTCATTCGTGATAATTCAGCCTCAGTAATTCATCTTTATTGCCTCAGTGCCCCTTGAACAAAAACAGAGAGTGCAACAACTTAAAATTAGTTCTAATTTAACTATGGTTTTTTTTAATAAAAGGATATTTTATATTGGTGATTTCTCATGACCTGAGGAAAAAAAAATCCCTCCATAGCCTTTCAGGAAATGCAGTATACAGATAACAAATCAGCCATATTTTTCTTTTCACGAATCTTCATTTATGAAGTGTTTTGAGAATTAATGTGTAATCTTTCCATCTGAATATCATGTGCCATAGAGAACATCTGGTTTATGTAGTTTTACCATAACATGCCCACAAGACCTCAGAAAATTTTAGAAGATCCCTGTTGCCTTTGCAAACCTGGGGACAAGTCAATAAGATTTTGGCTTCTAATTATAAATTAGTGTTTTTTTCTTTTTAAAAGACCAGAGAATTTGTGCCACATGAAAGTAATGAAGAAAGAGTAAGGTCAGAAATTTCAATGAACTCATTTTTTCTTTGTAGAAGAAAATGACATTAGAGTTGCAACCAACTTTTTACTGTTTTTCACTTTGATGTGTGTCATGTAAAGTTTCTTATAATGGAAGATATTTCTGCATAAACTTTTTTTTGGTCTGCTGTTTGCTATAGCTGTCTTGCTAATAGTCTTTAATCCAGTATAATTTCTCCTCTTTGTTTTCCAGAAAATACTTAAATTATATAAAAAAAGCTTACACAAAAAAATTATAAAACAAAGAAAACCCAAAAAACAACACCCAAATAAGTCCAGGTGAGTTTTTTCATTAAAAAATTTCTAAAAATGCATGCACATTTTTGCCACTGACTCACTAGAGGTGACAAGNGTTTTTCACTTTGATGTGTGTCATGTAAAGTTTCTTATAATGAAAGATATTTCTGCATATGCTTTTTTTTGGTCTGCTGTTTGCTATAGCTGTCTTGCTCATAGTCTTTAATCCAATATCATTTCTCCTCTTTGTTTGTTTTCCAGAAAATACTTAAATTATATAAAAAAAACTTACACAAAAAAATTATAAAACAAAGAAAACCCAAAAAACTACACACAAATAAGTCCAGGTGAGTTTTTCATTAAAAACTTTCTAAAAATGCATCACATTTTTGCCACTGACTCACTGGGGGTGACAAGAAGAGCAGGAGTTCAGGAAGATCCCTCTGTGTCCTGGTGATCACTCAGCTCTGCTGATCACTCTGAGCTGGCTGCAGCCTGCTGAGCCTCTGCTCTCTTCCTCTCCTCCTTCCCCAAAAGTGAAGGTGTTGAGAAGGAGCTGGTATTCATCTGGATTTGATCATAACATGGGCCAAGGTATTAAATGGGTTTTTTGAAGCACTTCCAGAACCAATTACCGAGCTGGTGAAGAGATAAAAATGAGTTACAGATTGACTTGGATGAGGTAAAATGAATTATTTTCATGGTAAATAACATATTCCAGTACAGTACTGATGGAAAATAGCCCTGAGCAGTGAGCCCTGGAAGCAGCAGTTTCAGTCAGTTCACTGCTGTCAGCTCCAAACCAACATCTAAAGGAAAGGAAACCACTTGGTCACACAGTCCATCTTAGGGAGTAGAGTCAGAGGCCTCGGGGTAAAAATCTTGTGCTGACCTTACTCCACCACCCCTGCTCCTCATAGTACAGATATTTCTATTATATACCACAAAATTTGTTTAACCAATGGTATGTAAATGACTTGATGGACTGTAAAAAGTTCTCATCTGGTTTTTTTTGGTCTCATCTCAAGATCATGTAACTTGTTCTTTAAAGACCTCTGAAGATGGGAATCCCCACACACAGTCATATCCTTCTTCCTAATATTTCCCAATCTTTTGTTTTTCACCGTCATTCAAACCTATAAATCTGAGCCATGAAAAAAAGTGATCCTGTGGGTTTGGGTTGTTTTTATTTTCTATCATTTTCCTCAGCTTTTCCCCCATACCATATATTTTCTAGTGTTTCTATCTGATGTTCTGTCCACAGCCTCCTCACTTGGCCCACTTCTTTCTTGAAGGGTGTTCCTCAGCACTGGGCAGTGCCTGCTGGACCTGAATAACCTGGGAAGATTGCCATGGTGTTTTTGCTCTGATTGCACACCTTGTTGCACTGCATTCCCATTTCAGAGCAGTGCTGCCCTGGTGGCAGAGCTGGAACAGCAAGGACAGCCCCCGTGTCTCTGCAGAACCCAGCCAGTGCTTCCTCCCTCCTGTTTGCCTTTTTTTTAGCAGGAGAGTCACGTAGAATATGAAAACTCTGTGAAATATTTTGTGTGAAACTGTGAAATCCTGTGAAATGTTAGCCTGTCTTCTCTGACCTTCATTTCTCCACGTTGTCATTCTGAATTTCCTCTTCCTCCAGCACTGTGGCAGAAGCTCTCAAGATAACCTTTCCTGGAAACAATTTTTTACTCCCTCATTCTACAGCTGCTCAGGGTAATGAAGATGATGGTGTCCCTTTTATTTTGTAGCTTTGTTCAAAAATTTGGAATGTTTTGGTTTTTTTTTTTTGAGTTCACCCCTTATTTTCTTAATACTGTGACTAATATCCCTGTATCTCCCTGCAAGTCAGGTGGGTGTTCAGGTGAGCCTTTTGGGGAGCTGATGAAGCAGAGCATTGCACCTTGGCAAGAGGCCTCCTCTGGAAGGCATTAGCATGTGACCTGTTCTGTGTTTTGGGAGTGGAGAGAGAGCTCTTAATGAAGAGACTGTCATTAGCTGTGCAGGACACTGCCTGAATCAGTGACATCTGCACAGAGAGTGGAGTGACAACTCTGAAAACTGCAATATCCCTTGGCTCCACTGACACCAGAGCAACCTCAGGTGCCCCAAACCAGGGATGACATTTCTCCCTGGGTGCCCCAGCTGCCCTGTGGGTGTTATTTGTCTCCTCTGCACTCAGCTGCCCAGGAGCCAGGGGTTTCTGGTGTGAGCTACATGACTAAATTCTCATTTTAGCCAGGCTAAAATCCAGAGCATCATTCATCCTTTCTCAGCCTGATCTCACTCCTGAACAAATTCTTCCCTGGACAAGCTTGCTGCATTTTCCTTGGGTGTTGAAGGCTCCTAGATGACTATGAGTGAAATTTAATTTTAGGTAGGGTTAACATAGGCTTATATTTGGGTTTGTTCATATGTAAAGTCAGAAAATTGTACTTCATGAGGATGTGGTGGTGCTGAATGGGCTCAGACTTGTCTGGCTTTTGGAAATGGCAGTGGACAAAAGGGCCTCCCCATAAAATAAACAACTCATGCCTTCTACTGAGCAAAAATTTCTGTCCAATTAATGGAACAGTATGATATGGCTCTCCAGGTTGGAAAATGTATATTAGGTGAAATTTGTTTCCCTTTTCCTTTCTGGGATTCTTCAGCCCATGAAAACAAGTGCAATTAATTACTTTAGGTCCAATTAAGCTTTAAGAAGCTTGGTTTGTTTGCATGAATTGTAATTCTCTCCTGTATGTGAGAACTTTCTTCCATCTGAAATGTACTTTTTAAAAATCCAATCCAATATCCCTTTTTTTTTTCCCAGGAAAATACCAAAATCAAGCAGGAGTGATTTATGGATTTTCAGGGGAAGGAAAAGAAAATGGATCATGAAAAAAGGAGAATTAATGAAACTAGAATCATTGCTGCTATGATGGGTTCAGCATAAAAACTTGTGCCAGTTATGGGGTGTTGATACCAAATTGAAAGAAGAGTTGTTTATTGAAAACCTGTGAGCAAAAAGAGAGGTTTGGCTGTCATTTTACTTGGAAAAATGTTGTAACACATAAAAAGAGCTATGTAAGTTCATAAAGAAAGTTTGTCTAAGAATTGCCATAACTCCATCTCAGAGGAGCTCCATTTTTCATATTTATTACTTTTTTGGGTAATGGAAGATAATAAATGTGTTTCTGAAATTTGCAAATAAGTTTTTTATCAGCTATCTTTATTAAAGTATGATTTTTTGGACATAGTAAAAGGGTGAACATAAAAATCTTGCTCATCTAACATTGAAATATGCTGAATAAAGTCCCCTGAGCAATCCCATCCCTACAGATTATCAGTGTTTTTAGACTTCTTTTGTGGAATTCATTCCAGCAGGCAGTGGATCCCAGGAGAGAGATCAGAATCTTAAGTGGACAGAGAACTAAAAGAACACTGATCACATGAATATTTATGAGAATGATGATTAGAGACAGCTTTTAGCTACAAAAATTACATCTTGATTCAAATTTATGAAAAAATTTAGAGATGTTTCTCAAGGTATATTATCTGAATTAACACTTAAAAGGCCAGGCCACTGTTGTGAAGTTGAAAGTTTTGTTGAGAATATTTCACTTTATTTTTTATTAGACTTTGGGTTCAAGGGATACCAAGATCTCTCCCAATGCATATGAGCAGCCTGTGTCCATATGAGCAGTGAATGATCCAACACCTGAGCACTCAAATACTCAACTTGTTCTCTCTAACTTGGGAAAATTTGCCTCTGAGTAATGCAGAAGCCTCTCAAGTCTTAGTCTGGGGTATCTCAAAGATCAGATTTTTCTTCTTTTTTTTATTTTTTTGGTTTTTTTGCCTTTTTTTTTTTTTTTCGTTTTCTTTTTAAAGCCCCTCTGGAAAGTTTGAAAACAGTGTATTTCCAGTCTCTTACATCTCATGAGATAACTTTTGGCTTCTGTGCATTGAATTGAGGGCATTTCATGTGAACAATATAACTGAAGCCTGTTTTTTTAAAAATGTTCCTTAGGTCAGCAACTGTTCACTCTCTGTATTTATATTCCTGCTCAGATGGTTCCTCTGTCCAGAATTCCTAATCCTTTCAGTTCCTTTCCCTCTTTTTGAGAAAGAAGGTCTGGCAAAAGCCTCAGACACACTGAGAACATCTGGAAACTCGACAGGGAAGTGTTGAGTCCAGCAGCTCCGAGTTGCTGTCTGAGTCCCCTGCCCTGGGTTATCTCTGTCCCTGGAGACCCTTGGCTCCAAGGGAGCCTCTTTTTGAGAGCATTGGTAGGAGGATCATCATGGAAGCATTTGCTCATCATCAAACTTGGTCACTTTATCAAGTTCAGCAAAGGGCTGGAAGAGGCTCAGCTGTCACAGGAGAGTTTCTGGTTTGTGTCATGCCCGGCTGTGGCTCCGTCCCCAGGCACCAAATGTGGGGTATGTCCATGGATCCTCAGCTCTTCATTTTCCCACACAGCTCTGGGGGTGATCCTTATGTGGGCATAACCTCTCACCAGAACAAAGCCCAATTAAAATCTTCACCCTGAAGTCTGATGCTTTTAGGTTGTATCCTTCTGTATCTTTGCATGACTTTTAAAATTAATCCTCCAGCAGAATCATTGCTTACTGTACATTTGCCACTGCTCTATTTTATTTCAGAACTCAGTCTAAGTTTTCTGCCTGACAAAAAATAGCAGACTTAGGGGGCTTGAGGCTTTCCTGAATTACCTCTTTGGCACATCATGACTAAGCCCAGCTAAATCAGAGAAAAATCACAAGGCAAGAAAGGAATTTTGCTGCTTGTCTTCTACCACACAACCCTGTCACCAGCATGGCAAAGTGTTTGAGATTATTTTATAGGCAAAAAGCAGCTGGTAATAACTTAACTAGAAACACTTGAAGTATTTCAATCCCATGAAGGTTTTGCCTTTGGGTTGTTTTATTTATCTCCTTTCTGACTTTTTGCAGGTCTTTTTGCACTATCTTTCCATCAGGTAACATGGTCATTACAGTGCCATAAATCAAAGGTAATCATAGCCCTTGATTACTACAATTACCTCAAAAGAGATCTTTTGTTTTTCACTCTTAAATTCATCTCAGAGGAATATCCATAATTCCCTATCCCTCTGAAACTTCACCATACACTGAAATATAGGACCTGGAGACACTTGGTGCCTTCCAGTGTGGTAATGCCTCATTCTTTATTCCTCAGATCTGAAGATCTAAAGCTTTTAAAAGTCCCCAGAATGCTCCTTTCAAGACCAACCACAGTAACTAAAAATACTTTTTGAATGCCTGTTGTCACGAGGCAGTTAGATATAACTAGAGGTGTTCTTTTCAATGCTTCCAGAAAATAGGATGAAAGTAAAGGTACAGGGAGTCAAACCTAAGCTTTTAAATGTTGATAATTATAGATAAGTGTGATTATACTAAACTGTGTACCTATTCTGAGAGGTACAGCTGGAATACTGCAAGTACTGCTAAGTGGAGTGAAAATATGAAGGGAAAAATTAAATAAGAGCATAAAGAAACTGTAAATGTTCACATTACGCTGTTAGAATGAATGGCTAAATCACAGGATATTTAAGAGGTAGAGAAAATAACATTTATTAGCATATTTCATACAAATACCAGTAGTCTCATTTACATAAATATGAGTCTCTATTGAGGGCAAATAGCAAAACGCCACAAACTGTGTTTTGTGCAATGAACAGAGCACCCCCTTGCACTAGGAACTCATCTGCACCTTACATTTTAAGCACTGGTAGTTGGTGGGTTTTTCACCTTATTATTCTTTTTTAGAGGTTTGTAAACCACTTAGTGATTTGAACTTTAAAAATACAAAGATTTCCATCAAAACCTCCTCAAATCTATGCTGTTTTAAATGAATTCCTATAATACCTTCAGCTGGACTCGCTCTCTGCTATTTCACTGAGTCTGCCCAGCCTGTACTTGTGCTGAGCTGCTCACCACAGCCAGTTTCTTATCCACTGAGAGATCCATCCATCAAATCCGTGTCTCTGCAGTTTGGAGACAGGGATGCCGTGGGGGACAGTGTCAAATGCTCTGCACAGACCCAGGCAGATGACGAGCCCAGGTAGATTTCCCTGGCCTCTGATAAGGAGCAGGCCTTCTGCATGCCTTTTTATCAGTACCTGATGTGAGCTTCCCAGCTTCCCCAGAGGGCTGACAGGTCCAGATGCATCACAGAGGAGATGCAGCTCTTAGATTCTAGGGAATAAAAGCATGTCCCTCTTTTAAATACCATCAACCTCCAGCTCAGATAGGAGCTCTCAGGTCACGTGTAGATGTGACTGTATGTAGGTTATCACCAGGGCTGAAACAGAATCATTGTGCATCCCTGCCAGCAGTCTATGACTGATAATTGAATATTTTATTCCATTAATTTATTTTGAGATTTTTTTTCCTCTTTGTTTTTGGAAAAACTCCTTAGCTGTGTCTTATAAACTGGTTTAAATCATACACTTTACCCCTACGTCTACTAAACAGACTTGCTAGATCCTCTCCTCTTTACAGTTTTTTTGTTTACCTTCTGCCTTAACAATTCTGATACCTTTTTCTTTTGTTTTTTCCCCCCAGGCCTCACACTGAAACGTTCCCCAGCTGAGTTATGCCCCTTAGTCATGGAATTCACACCCCGAGCCCTGCCCTGACGCAAGCCTTGGAGAGCAGCTCTGCAGAGGATAACCCAAGTACTGTCCTTCCTTGTTATTGCAGCATGGATGTACATATCTCCCTCCCCTCATTTGTTACATCCTAATGTCATTAGGATGAGCCTGCAGCGATTTTTGAAGCTGCCTGCCCAGCCTCTTTGACGTCATTGCAGAAAGGTCTCGGCTGCAGCCCCTGCCTGTACTGCCTGTGGTGTGGTGTATAAAAACCCCTGTCAGTGCTGGCTCTCGGGGAGCTCTGGAAATGATTCAGCTGTCTGGAATGGGCAGATGGCTGCTATCAAAGTTTTATTATCACCACCGTTATTATTCCAGTGGTTTGTGACACGTACTGAACTCTCAGACTGGTGTTAAAGCTGAAGTTGTTTGAGCAACACTTTCTGAGATTCAAGCCCCTCAAATCCTTTCCAGTCTGACTCCGAAAAGCAGGAGTGGTTTTAAAGCTAATTAGACAGATTGCTTGGTTCCACTTCCAGCTTTCAGAATAATTATCTGAAAATCCTTGTTCTCGTGTAAACGCAACTGTTAACTATTTTTAATTGCTTTGATTTATTGCAGAACTTAAATTCAGCACATATTGAACGTTCAGCAGGGTGGAAGGAAAATTCGAGTCAGTTAAGGGTGCATATGGATTGGATTGTCTACCAAGTTTTTACTCTTTGAAAAAGCTTGTAGCCAACCTAGGCTACTGCATCCTGCCTGCTGGAGGCACCCTCTGTAACTAAGCATCCTGAGGAATTTCTAGGCTGACATCTTCTGCTTGTTCTTCCTTCACCATCAACCTCTTCCCCCACACTTAGAGAAGTCTCAGGCAAGGTATCTACAAGGCAAGCTTTCATTTATTAAGGGACAGTTTGCTTCGTGGTTATCTACTCTTTGTAGCTTCATTTTGTCCAGTGTCTTCACAACACCCTGGAGTCCCTTCCAGTGTCAGAAACTCTGCCCCTGGAGCTGCTCTTCTAGGCTGGGTCTGACATGCAACAAAGGGAAGCAAAACCACTTTTCATTGCTCCTCTTTCTAAGTATGGTTCTATTCTCTGTTCCCTCTTCTCTGACAGAATTCTGTATCCAGATAAGTGTGACAGTAATTGTTGCCTGCCATTCCAGACACTCTCAGAGAGCCACTAATTGTTCTTTATCGCGCTGCATTGAGGTGCTGTGGAATCTCCTGAGAGAGTTAAAATAACCTAATCACCAAATGAAGGCAGTTTAGTGAGCTTATGTCTGCCTGGTTTTCAGTTAATTCCCCCAGCAATTTGGAGGGTATGTCCAGGAAGCTGTGCCTGTATCCCCTGAAGTTTTTTTCTCAAACTCTACTCCCACCTGACAGCGGGCAAAACCCTCATTTTTCTGACATCCATTGTATACATTCTCCTGTCTTCCCCCACTAATTAACGTGACAGATGGTGGCACAGAAGGGTGGGGTGAGCCATGTGGATTAAATTATACAGGGCTTAGGGTTCAATGTATGAATTACTAAGATAGGCATCCTCTCTTGTACCCCCCAACCTGAGACATTCAGCCTCCATCTCTACCATGACAACCCCCACAGCTCTCCAAGCATAAGCTACTTGTGGGAGGGGTACTTGGCCTTGTTTCCAGAGGAAAAGAGGTGTGGGGAAAGCTGCAACAAAACCAGTTAATGATGAGATGAAACAGCACAAGAATTGACTTAAAAGAGGAATAAACTTACATTGTGTAGTGTTGCCACAGGTTTGCTGATGACAGCCAAGCTCGTTGGCTCACAGCTGGTTCAGGAAGGGAAGCCCCTTGCCCATTTCTGGGACATTTAGCTTTTGACACAGGTTCATAGGATCTGCACAGGTGGGGGCAGCTTTCCACACCCTCCACACAGCTGCATGTCCACATTTCCTTAGGGTCAAAGCAAGAGACACCTATTTTTGAGTTATGAGGAGAGTGATCTGCAGAAGATTTTCACNGAAGGAAGGAAGGAAGGAAGGAAGGAAGGAAGGAAGGAAGGAAGGAAGGAAGGAAGGAAGGAAGGAAGGAAGGAAGGAAAACCCACTGTTTTTCTGTAATATAAGAGATGTTTAAGTTGAGTCAGAATTCCACAGATATGTAATTTCATGGATAAATAAGGAACAGTATTTTTTAAGATGCTAGAAATAGGTCCTTGTGAACTTTTGAAACCCCTGAAAAAAAACAGTTGGGGAATTTTAACTTATTTGATTTGCTGGAGTTTTGTCTTTTTTTTCCCTGGAACTAAAGATGACTTGGCATTTGAAAGAAATGGATGAATGTGACATCCAGTGTATGGGCATTTGTTTTCATCTGCCCACACATAAAGAACATTTTCATCAGTCATTTCTCAGTTAGAATTTAGGAATATGGAAATTTTAAAAAAGGCAAAACTGTGAAATACAACCTCTACATATAGTTAGATTTTTTTGGCCATCTTGATTTCCTTGTCCCCTGTATTCCACACACAATGCCATGGCCAGAACAAGCTGCTGTGGATGTGAGAAGAAAACGCACATCACTCTGATTTAAAGCACATGTCTCAACCACTCTGTCTTTGCTGAGAATTCAGCCAGTGGTAACACATTAAAACACTTTAGGGTCCATTCAGCACAGGGCNAGTCTGCAGCCTGATTCTTGACTGCTCATTCACCTCCAAAGGCTGCTCAGGAGGCTGGAACCTGCTCAGACTGTGGAGATGGATCCCAGAGTTAGCCTGAAGTCTACATGCTCTGATTTAAGTGTGTTCATGAAATAGGTTTGAGTTTGCATATTTTGAACAAAAAAACAGACAAAATTTTTTTCCTTTTAAATTTTGATTTTTTTTTTCATGGAAATTCTGACAGAGTACTTCTTTCTTATTATTTTAGAAAACATTGGCACTTGGCCTGTTTTATTCTCAGGTTTACCTACCTGTTCATATAAAGAAAATAATTCTGGGAGGGAAGGAAGGAGGGAAGGAGGGAGGGAGGGAGGGAGGGAAGGAAGGAGGGAAGGAGGGAAGGAGGGAAGGAGGGAAGGAGGGAAGGAAGGAAGGAAGGAAGGAAGGAAGGAAGGAAGGCCCACTGTTTTTCTGTAATATAAGAGATGTTTAAGTTGAGTCAGAATTCCACAGATATGTAATTTCATGGATAAATAAGGAACAGTATTTTTTAAGATGCTAGAAATAGGTCCTTGTGAACTTTTGAAACCCCTGAAAAACAAACAGTTGGGGAATTTTAACTTATTTGATTTGCTGGAGTTTTGTCTTTTTTTTCCCTGGAACTAAAGATGACTTGGCATTTGAAAGAAATGGATGAATGTGACATCCAGTGTATGGGCATTTGTTTTCATCTGCCCACACATAAAGAACATTTTCATCAGTCATTTCTCAGTTAGAATTTAGGAATATGGAAATTTTAAAAAAGGCAAAACTGTGAAATACAACCTCTACATATAGTTAGATTTTTTTGGCCATCTTGATTTCCTTGTCCCCTGTATTCCACACACAATGCCATGGCCAGAACAAGCTGCTGTGGATGTGAGAAGAAAACGCACATCACTCTGATTTAAAGCACATGTCTCAACCACTCTGTCTTTGCTGAGAATTCAGCCAGTGGTAACACATTAAAACACTTTAGGGTCCATTCAGCACAGGGCTCTGCATGCTGGCCTTTTCATTAAAATTCATGAGTTGTAGTGCCTTAAACTTGCCTACTACAAGGATTTTTTTGTTTGGATAGCCCAGACAGGCTCATAAAAGCCACCAGTGCTTTGCATTCTAGACCCAACTCCTCAACAATAAATGTCTTCCAAAATTGCACATATAAGGAATTAAACCAAATGCCACAATATAAAGAAAACTGTAAAACCCCTACATTGTATTCTTAAACTGACAACTTAATCATTCCCTGTAGGATTAGTGTCTGTGCCCTGGCTGAATTAAAAAAGATCTGACATTTTGTGGCTAGAATTCCAGTAAAATTGGCCAATGATAGGCAAATGTTTTCTTCTCCATTGAAGACTCCAAATCAATCATTTCTGGAAAGGGGGGTATTTATTTATTTTTTTATTTTTAGGAATGGTACCATGAATAAGTCCTTAAAGTAGGGTAGTAGGATATATAGCAGATTGCCACTAACCCTTTTAGCTAATCCATCTATTTTGTCATTCTCATCTGAGATGGGATTTTTTCCTTCACTTCTCAACCTCTTTTCAAAAGGTTTAATGTTGGATTTTCACATTTTACAAAAGATTTAACCAAGTGTATAACATGACAATATGGGTAACCCCACTGATGGGATTACTGCAGGGAATGAGGTTTAGAACTTTGTGGCTGAGGCTTTCCTGTGACAGCCTCAGGATGAGTCTGAAGACAGGTTTAGGTATAGAAAGGCTTTGAATTTAAAATTATTTGGGCTTAGAACTTATGTATAGACTGCTTATTGAAACAAAAAAAAAAGTATTTAGTGAGCCTAATTAATTATGACAAGAATAGATTATGTGAGTTTCCTATCAAAAATGACAAATAGAAGAATTTTGAGTCCTGGATTATGGAAGAATTTCTAGATTTTTAAATCAATTTTGATTTAAATTCTCAACCAAAATTACCTTATAAACATAGTGCAGGACCTTGGTTTATATCTTATGAAGATGAATTCTTCAACTACTTAGAGATATTTTAGCAAACTGGAGAATGTAGCAATGATGAGTAATTGGTATTTTCATGTTTTTAATGTTTGCATTTCAACTGCAGGTTTTTTTTACAGTCCCCTACATTTTCAGAATTTTTTTGATTTTATGTTTCCCTACATTTTCACTCCTGAATTTCCCATTTTCCCTTTTTTTCCTTTTGGAACTGGTAATGTGCAGTTTGAGCAGCTCTTGGGAAGGTATCACAGAGGCATTCAGCTGCTGCTTTAAACCCCATTTGTGATTTCCAGCCAATAATCCCTGGACTCTGGCAGTACAACACCATCCTTGCTGGGATTATGGTGACCTCTGGCAGGGGAGGAAGTGGGAGGCAGGGAGTGATGACTTCTGCAGTTTGTCCCAATGCCAAAGGGGTTGGAGTTTGAGAACATCTGCAAGCTGCACTTGAGGAAATGACAACTCTGCAGGTATCTGTTGAGGAGCACAACTAAAAGCACATTGCTCCCCTGGGGAGTCCTAAAGGAGAGGTGGTATTAGATTTTTTTTTTTGGTCATATGATATTATTTAATTTAATTAACCAGGCTAAAGGAGAAAAGACCTGTCATGGTTTAATTAAGCACCACACAGCTGCCTGCTCACTCATTCCCAGTGGGATAAGGGAGAGAATTGGAAGGGTAAAAGTGGGAAAACTCATGGATTGAAGAGTTAGAGCAAATGCTGTACACACAAGCAAAGCAAAACAAGGAATTCTTCCCCCACATCCCAAGGGCAGGCAGGTGTTCAGCAATCTCCAGGAGAGCAGGGCTCCATCACGTGCAATGGGGACTTGGGGAGACAGAAGCCATCACTGTGGACATCCTCTCTCCCTCCTTCTCCCCCAGCTCTATATGCTGAGCGTGATGGATGTGATCTGGGACATCCCTTTGGTCACTTGGGGCCAGCCCCTCCCACTGTGGGGTGGGTGAGGGGCAGAAAAGGCCTTGGCTCTGTGTGAGCAACAACTAAAACATCCCTGTGTTACCAACACTGCTCCCAGCACAACCCCAAAACTAAGGTCAGTGGCCCAAAGAAGACCTCATTCTGCATGAAACTACAGGTAAGACAGACTTCAGATTTACTCCAGCTGAATGCTTTCCTCCAGGATGGTTTGGAAAAGCCCCAGTGGAACCTGTGCAGAGATGCAGCACAAAGATACCTTTTGTCCTTTGCCCCTTTCTGACACAGCTGCTGAACTCTGCATGTAGCTGGGAATTCTACAGGCAAACAGGCTGCAGTACAGAGAACATGTCCACACAAAATATTAGATAAGCCTGGTCCTTCTGTAAATCCATGCCATGTTCAGAGAACATGCCAGGTGTCTCTCATTGTTGTCACCTGGAGAAAATTTGGAGCCTTTCCCTTCTCAGAGGTCTGATGTTGTTTCTTCCCCCTTCCCACTCTCCATGCTCTCCTATTTACCACTGCCCTGCCTTACTGCTTATAGGTCAAGCTTTAAGTGGGAGTGAGCCTTTGACCATCCTTCCTCCAACCTTTTGCTGTGCCATGAAGCCCTGGCAGGCCTGGAGTGCTTTATGGATTTGATTTGTTTACATAACTCCAATGTGAAGATTACTCTGTGAAAGTTCTCAGAGCATCCTGAGCAAAAGCAGGAGTTCAGCTCCTCCTTCAGGGCCCTTTATAATTGATGGATTTTGGAAGAAAAGAGGTGGGATTTTTTTTTTTTCTTGTAGGCTATCTGGGAAAGTCTTACTTTCTCACAGTAAACACCAGAGCACCTTTCATTTTTGACCACTGAAGTGGCTCACTGACAGGGCTTTGGTTTCTGGTGTATGTAGGAAATTCAGGCTGAATCTCATAACCTGTCCCTTTCGCTGTTATTACAGGAATAAATTTAAATAATATATATCTGTTTCAAATAAGTTGCATAGTTAAGCTCTTGTCTTGCTTTACTGCAGCATCTGGAATTCATCAAATTATTATACAGCTGGTTAGATGTAAAATACATTTGTGTACTCAGTGTCTGTGTTTTCTGTTTCTGTGAACTATTAGTGGTTTATTTGCTCTTTGTTTGAAATAAGCAAATTTTTAATATTCTACATTTGGATTGTATGGACAGATGAGTTTGGCAACTTCCATCATCCCAACGAAATTTCTATTATGGAGAGAATTAAGTTACATTTTATAAAGTGAATCTACCATTAATTTGAGTCATTATGAGAAGCAACAGATGGTGTAACTCCTTGTAGGTATGAATAGATATGCAAAGACAAATTAACATTATTCTGTCTCCCTGTTATTGGAAAGAAATCTTATTTATGCTTCCAAGTATAACATCACTAGTTTTGATATTACAGCTCAATTACAACTTACTTTGAATTTTTTTTTTTTTTTTAAGTAAAGGAGTTAATTGTAGAGAAGATTTGATCTCAGAAGCAGCAGGGGCTTGTACTGCTCCAGCCTGCCTGCCCTCCCTCAGACTGGAAAGCAGTACTTCAACACTGGCAGTGCCAACTTCCATGACCTCAGTATTCAGAGATGTTTTCCTTACAGCATTGCCTTTTTCCAATCCCATAATTTTTAGAAGCCCTGATCATAATTTTGAAATAGCTGACTTTAGCAAAATGGATTTTCACCAGGGATAGATGATTATAGAATAATTCTGAGGTCCAAATTGTTTTGACAACAGAGGAAAGGTTTCTTTGCTTTGTTCTTCTTATGATGCTTAGAACATGGACAGTCTTTCCTGGAGCAATTCAGGTGTTCTGGTCAAGGGATAAATAAAAAATCCCCTCACACTGCCTGCAATACCAAATATTCCACTTGTCCTTGTATTCATGGAGCAGTTCTGCTGTACCTCAGCTGGTGGGTGAGTTCAGGAGCCTTGCACTGATTCTGAGCTTCATGAAACAATGCCCTGCTGCCTTTGCCTCATTAACCCTCAGGTTAATAGCACTGCTTCAGAGTGGTGTGGTCATGAAGCCTATGTGGGTTCATGATAATGGGATAATCAAGAGGATTATGGGGTTTAGGGGAGTCTTAGATGGGAGTATCAGCTCCTAAAGGCAGTTTGTTGTGGGATCACATGCCTTTTGTGCTGTGATGTGCTTGTTGACAAATGTGACATAAAGAAATTGAGGAGGAAAAAGAAACCGCATTTTCCTAAAGTGTTTTAGATCACTTTGTGGTCTAACCACATGCTCAAAAACTTCCTGAGCTGGAAACAGTCTCCAGATGACCTAGAGGCTTTAAAACGCACCAAAACAAAAAGCTCCCCACCACAAAAGCATTCCAATGGTTGCTCTCTGGTAGAAAAGAGTTTCTCATCCTATGCTTTAATACTCAAAAATGTCCTGGTTCCTTGTCACCTTTTTTTCTTCTGCAGAAAACACAAGGTTTTTATGGTTTAGCAGAGCTTTTGGCTGATGGGATGGCTTTGTGTACGCAGCAATAAATTTGGGGCACACAGCAAAACTTTTCGGTGACTTGCCAAATTGTCTTGAACGTCAGCCAGGCACAACTGCTCCTTGTGGCATCAATTTCAATAGCATTTAAACAGCACAATGCACATTTCTAGCATCTCTCTTGTAGAAAGGGCTGTTTCAATGGGAAACTTTTATCTGCTGTGAATATGTGGAATAAGTGACCACCATGTCCAATAGAAATAATTTCAATTTAACAATACAATTTGTCCCTGATTTCAGTAGGGCTTTGAGCTGGAGGATTTATGATTGAAGCTGACGTGGTGGAGATTTCTTCTGATCTTTGACACTTGAGCTTTCTTTTACAAGCTTCAGCACTGTTAGAGCAGGGACACTTCCACCATGAAAGGCACCACTGTACATTTCCATGGGATTCTGGGTTTATTTGATCATATTGAACTGCACAGGCTTTGGTTCTCCTCTGTACCCTCGTGTCTTCTGAAGTCAGATGTAAAGGCACCCCATTTGGTTTTAAAGCAAATCCCTTGGGACTGTGATCCAGCCTGCATCAGGTGCTGGAGAAACTCTGCTCTGTTCTCCCTGGAGTGCATTGTTATCAGTGCTGGAGGTGGCTGGTCTCAGCCCAGTTTGGGAATGTTAGCTATTCTCACCTTTCCTTACAGGACAATATGCTCTTTACCAGCCCAAATGTCCACTGGAATGCAAGCTAACCTTTGGAACCTGATTCTTGAGTTCTCCCAGTCCTATCCTGCAGCTCAAAGGGACCCTGAATGGGATGCTCATTATGCTTGTATGANTCATTTAGACTTACCTGGCTTTAAAGCAAATCCCTTGGGACTGTGATCCAGCCTGCATCAGGTGCTGGAGAAACTCTGCTCTGTTCTCCCTGGAGTGCATTGTTATCAGTGCTGGAAGTGGCTGGTCTCATCCCAGTTTGGGCATGTTAGCTATTCACACCTTTCCTTACAGGATAAAATGCTCTTTACCAGCACAAATGTTCACTGGAATGCAAGCTCACCTTTGGAACTTGATTCATGAGTTCTCCCAGTCCTATCCTGCAGTTCAAAGGGACCCTGAATGGGATGCTCATTATGCTTGTATGAACTGATGTGATATTATAGCAGGACTGAATTATCAAATGTTAAGCCTTTTTATTGTGATATTGCAAAAGCATTCCCCTGTTATAAATACATTTGGGCTGCTTGTGCAACTCTCTCTTAGTTTAAATAGGCACAGATATTCAAGATCTCTGCTCACATCTGCTGTGAACTGCAACCCTTCCCTCTCTCCTTACAAGTACACAGTTGATCTTGACTCTGCTCATCTGAAAAGGTAAATATCTTTTAATGCAGACCCCTCCAATCACAAGTATAATGAATATATTTTTTTGCCATTCTGAAAGTCTCTCTCCCTCCTGGCCAATAAACTTAATCATTCTGAGAGATTTATCTTTATGTGCTTTGATTATTTACCTCAATTTCATTTGTGACTTCACATCTACTCCCAAAAATAAAACTTTTTTTTTCCTTTCAAAATTGTGAGGTAAACTAACAATTTAACAGAGAGACTTCAGCTTTTCTGATTTAATAATTTAAAATAAAAAAACACGGCAAGTTTCAAGGTCAAAAATGAACTATTTTTCATTCTTCTTTGATTGTCAGCTTTTAAAATTTAGGTTGCTGGTGTAGGTAGAAACTTTCAGGATTTAGACCAATTATTTGTGATTTTATATGCCTTAGGAATATTCTGTTGACTGCCAGCATTGAATATAAATGTGTTAGAGCTGAAAAGTCTTGTTCTTGGGGACATTTTTATTTTTGCAGGAGTCAGCCCCTGCTTTTTATTGTTAAAGGGCACCATCTTTACTTCATTAAAGCTCACAAACATGTAGAACTCCCTTCTAGGAAATGTTAAATATCATTATTAGAGAAACACCAGAATCTTTCAGTGTATAAGGCTAAGTATATTAAAAATTAAGCCAACCAGATTTAATTAATAAAGCAAGTAAAACTTAACTCAATGTTTGAAGAAAAATCAGTGGTAGGACAAACTGTACCTGGACCATGTAGCTCCAACACTTGCAATCCTTCAAGATGTTGTAAGGATTCTTTTAGCATCTCTTTAGATTCTTACCAGCAATGTTTTTTAGGATGGTTCCTGAACTATCATTTCTTTCCTTTTTGAAGCAACAAATGCTTTCAAAATATGGTTATTAATATATTTCTGTAATATATTTCAGTTTTCCTTGAGCTTTATATCAGTTCTGACCAGCTGTGCTGTTAAGTCAGCTGAAAGTTGGACTATAAGGAAAGAACATTCCTTCAGTGGAAGCTCAGTTTGCTCCCAGCTTTTTTGACTTTCAGATCCATTGCACACAACACCTACAGAGGTTCTGCTGACGTCTTTGCCTGAACTTTGTGGTGTGGTTTTCATCCACTTTGTTAGAGCTGAGCACAATAGAGGTTTGGCTGGTGTAGAATGAAGTGTTCAGAATTCACTGTTCTCTCCAACAAGATAAACAATGCTGATTAACTATTTCTTCCTGTGTAAAGATAAATCCCTGTAAGTAATTCCTGATCCTTTGTGCTGCATAATTCATCAGCCTGAATGAGAAAGCAGAGCAAGCAATCATGTCCACTTTGCTGCTTTCCTTCTTTTTTTTAATGAAAAATGTGGTAAGTGAATTAGAGTTTACTTTTTCAAGCTCAATCTTTTCAGGATATCATTTCACCAGGCAGATTCTGTGCAATTAAGGAACAAATGGACAAATGCATTGGAAACAACCCAGCTTACCAGACAGGTCTTAAAAATAAGAATTTCTGTGCTAATTATCCTCACTCCATGCTACAAGTGCACATTTTCAACCCAGAAGTCTAGATCCTCACAGTTTATTGCTTTTGTCTCATCATAGAAAATCTGTGAAGATGGAAGCTGTAGATCTTCCTGCAGAGTCTCTGTTTGGAACATGTGCAAACAAATAAGATCTTTGGAAAATTACAAATTCCATTACAAACATTTTACACTGAGAGACTCTTCTGCCTCACTGTCATTTGATTTCTTTCTTTTTTGACAGAGCAGTGGTTTGGGTTTAGTGCTTTGTGAACTTGATGAGCAATCCATGTGGTTTTGCATTGCCCTGTGTAAATCAAATCAACACAACACTAATTAAATCCTTGAGCACTGTTCTTCTCTTGTTGTGACTCCTTTTTTCCTGTGTGCTGGATTGTTACAGTGTGGAATTATAGGATGTGAAATGTGATGCAGACATGCAGCAAGGTTTGGTATCCCTCAAAAGAGAGGCTGTGGAATGACTGATACAGATACAGAGCTTGCAGTCCTTGATCTGAAAGTCCCAAAAATATGCCATGCACTGTTTCTTTTCTCCCTTTCTTAAGCCATTGATATTCATACCTAAGAACCTGCAATGGGAAAAACCCATCATTTATCTTCTCTATCATTTTTTCTGAAATGTGATTTTTTTCTCTGAGCTGAAAAAGTAAAGATANAGTTAATAATTAATTATTATTTATTAATGCATCTGCAGCTTTATAAAATGTAAGCAATGCACAAATCCAGCTCCTATGAAATTTTTTCCTAAAGCCACCTCTACTTGGGGTGAATTCTATTTTCTCCATGTCAGCTGTTTTAATCCTAAAGCTCTGGAACTCAAGCTGTGTTTATGGTTTACAACTGATCACAATCTCTAAGATTTTATATCCTTTACTATGCAAACTTAATTCTGGTCCTTTATTTCTAGAGAAACTGCTTGTGGAAGCAAGATTTAAAATTTGTTTTGCATTAGTATTTAAGCTTGAGATTAAAATTTGCACTAATGAATTGCAGATGCACTCTTTCACTTAGGAGCTGGATATGGCAGGATCACCAAGATGGTTGGGATGGATAAATAAAAATAATAAATAAAAATATGACCAACAGAAAATAGACATTACTTGCCTGGATCTTGCAGACAATTTAGAAGATAAAGGTATTGTCATCGTTTTACTTATTCTTGCCCATTATCTGGGGGTTTGTTGTTTGTTTGTGGGTGGATTTTACATTCAAGATAATCGCAGATTATAGAGCCACAGACTGAGTAAATTTAGAAAAGAACAAGTAGGGCCACCCAGAGGAGGTTGCCCAGCATGATGCCAGTGTAGTCAGGTCTTCAGTGTCCTCAGACTCTGTTCAAGTCCCTCTGATCACCAGCACAACCAATCTTGTACAGAACTCACTGCTCTGTTGTTCTTGTAGTCTCTAAACTCACTGCAGATATCCCCTGCCCCATTTCCCAGGACATTTAGGAAGGGGTTAAAAGGTAAGGACATGGTATCAGCCCCTGAGATACATCACTGGTGCTGGCTTTCAGCTGGACTTCCTGTGGCTGGTGACACTTCTCTGGGCTCAGCCATTCAGCCAGTTTTCAATCCACCTTCCTGTTACTTATCTAACTTGTATTTAAGCTATTTATTTGGGGTATGTTATATGAGAGGGTGTCAAAAGTCTTGCTAAAGTGGAATAAACACCATCCCTTGCTCTCCTGCCATCCACCAAAGCTTGGTCAGGCATTATGTGCCCTTTGGAAATTCACCCTGACTGCTCCTGATAACCTTTATATCCTCCATGTGTCTGAAAAAGGATTTCAGGATTATTTGCTCCCTCAGATCCACAGGGGTGCAGGCGAGGCTGAACAACTTGCAGTACTTTAGATCCTCCTTCTTTCTCTTTGTGAAGGCAGAGATGACATTTGTCTCTTCCATTCCTCAGGGAGCTCTTCCAACTGCCATAACCTTTCAGAGATAACCAGGCAAGGCCATCAGCTTCCTCAGCTCTCATGGCTGCATCCCATCACATCCCATGGACTTGTGAGTGCCCAGTTCCTCAATTGAGAACAAGCCTTTCTTGCTCCAAAAACAATTCCATCAAAAGCAAGATGGAGCAGCATCCTGCCATCAGCATTTGAATCAAATGGGGCATTTTGGTTTTCTTTTTTTCCCCATCAGAGTGATCCTGGAAGGTGCTGAGCATCCAAAATTCCACTTGAGGCAGTTTCTTGGCCTCAAAATTCTCAGTAGCATTTCACAGGATCATCCTCTCCAGAACCACTTACGAGTTTCGTGTGTGAACTTGAGGAATGAATCTTGGAGATATGACATCCCTTCTGTTTGTTATTCTGGGCCACTTTATACTTAATCTGATCCTCAAGGTCAGTGTTCTTGTCTCTTTTTAAAAGATAAACAAGTTTGTGTCTTTCTTTGGCCAGGACACCACATCTCCAAAGTATGTGTGACAGAGCTGCAGTTTACATTTCCTCTGCTCCAGCAGTTGGTTCTGGCAGCTGCCAGGGAAGGAGCAGAGTGTTGCTCCCTGCCTGCATTGATGCCTCCATCATTTCTGTAATTCCTTCTCACAGCAATGTCCTGGGAAAGTTTTTATCTGATGTGGGTAGGTGATAACACAGTGGTCACACCAACGTGAAAAAAGTGGTGATGCTCATGTACCATCAGCAGGGTTTGAAAGTTGTTGTCTTCCCTTCACACAGGGTTTGTGCTCTCTACCAAGAACCTTCATAGACCTCATCAAAGGGATATCCCTTAACTATTCCACACCAGGCCTTTAACAGAAAGAATTAGTGACAGTTATGCAGGCAATTTTCGTATTTCTAAATATATTTCTAGTCCATTTTTGGTGATTTTTTGGTGGATTTTTTTTTTGTTAAGCTTTTCTCATTTTTCAGTCCACAAATCATCACTTTCTTGAGTTTCCCAGGACCAAAAAGTTAAGATAAAATCTTAGTCAATGAAGTGAATTTCTGGTGGAAAATGTAAAATTGTAGGAATTTCCCACATGACAGAAAGTCTGCATATGCTCACATTTTATTGGGATTTGGTGTTTTAACATAGTTTTGTATATAATATAATATATTTTAAAAAGTGGTGGCATAAAAGTGATCAAAATTCCAAAGTTCAACCTATGTGCTTTTTTTTTTTTTTTGGAAGCCCAAATAGGNCCATTCCTCAGGGAGCTCTTCCAACTGCCATAACCTTTCAGAGATAACCAGGCAAGGCCATCAGCTTCCTCAGCTCTCATGGCTGCATCCCATCACATCCCATGGACTTGTGAGTGCCCAGTTCCTCAATTGAGAACAAGCCTTTCTTGCTCCAAAAACAATTCCATCAAAAGCAAGATGGAGCAGCATCCTGCCATCAGCATTTGAATCAAATGGGGCATTTTGGTTTTCTTTTTTTCCCATCAGAGTGATCCTGGCAGGTGCTGAGCATCCAAAATTCTGCTGGCAGTTTCTTGGCCTCAAAGTTCTCAGTAGCATTTCACAGGATCATCCTCTCCAGAACCACTTACGAGTTTCGTGTGTGAACTTGAGGAATGAATCTTGGAGATATGACATCCCTTCTGTTTGTTATTCTGGGCCACTTTATACTTAATCTGATCCTCAAGGTCAGTGTTCTTGTCTCTTTTTAAAAGATAAACAAGTTTGTGTCTTTCTTTGGCCAGGACACCACATCTCCAAAGTATGTGTGACAGAGCTGCAGTTTACATTTCCTCTGCTCCAGCAGTTGGTTCTGGCAGCTGCCAGGGAAGGAGCAGAGTGTTGCTCCCTGCCTGCATTGATGCCTCCATCATTTCTGTAATTCCTTCTCCCAGAAATGTCCTGGGAAAGTTTTTATCTGATGTGGGTAGGTGATAACACAGTGGTCACACCAATGTGAAAGAAATGGTGATGTTCATGTACCATCAGCAGGGTTTGAAAGTTGTTGTCTTCCCTCCACACAGGGTTTGTGCTCTCTACCAAGAACCTTCATAGACCTCATCAAAGGGATATCCCTTAACTATTCCACACCAGGCCTTTAACAGAAAGAATTAGTGACAGTTATGCAGGCAATTTTCGTATTTCTAAATATATTTCTAGTCCATTTTTGGTGATTTTTTGGTGGATTTTTTTTTTGTTAAGCTTTTCTCATTTTTCAGTCCACAAATCATCACTTTCTTGAGTTTCCCAGGACCAAAAAGTTAAGATAAAATATTAGTCAATGAAGTTAATTTCTGGTGGAAAATGTAAAATTGTAGGAATTTCCCACATGACAGAAAGTCTGCATATGCTCACATTTTATTGGGATTTGGTTTTTCAACATAGTATTGTATGTAATATATTTTAAAACATGGTGGCATAAAAGTGATCAAAATTCCAAAGCTCAAGCTATGTCCTTTTTTTTTTTTTGGAAGCCCAAATAGGAATACCAAGCCATAAAAAACTGTTTCATTGAAATTTTTTGTCCTGTTGAAATTTTATTAGAATTGGCATGTTAATTTTAGCAGTTTATCCCAGGGAAACTGATAATTTTTTAGTTGTCATTATTGCATTATCATTATCAGCATTTCCAGAGGTTTTTGCATTATTTTTCTGTATTCTGATAGGTGAGCAAGAAAATTCAGGAAAAACTGTCTCTATTTACAAGGAATTTCATCCTGACTCTGTAGCTTGTCTTTTTGCACTCCTCTCAGTTTTTGAAGAAATTGTGGGTGTGTTAGCAGAGGTCTTTCCTCTGGAACACCCAGCTGGGAAGAGCTGGCAATCCAAACAAGAGAGAGAAAGGGTAGAAATGTCAATGTCCCCATTTTGCTAATGGAGTTCTGATGAACACACTGAAGTCACTGACTGACCCTGGGACAGAGCCAGAAACTGAACCCTGTGACCCAGTCCCTGTTTTACCCAGGAGCTTTGCCATGGGTGGCAGCAAGTGAGAGGCAGTAAAAGCTGAACAATTGGCTGTTCATTTCCTTGTGATGGTTTATGTCTCTCACCTGTAGCACCAGCACTGAAATACACTTACAGTCACCACGCTGAATAAATTCATTGTCTCAGACACAATCTCTTTACCTTTTAGAAACCTTTAGTTTCATTATTAAGATGCTTATATGACACCATTTTCTTGAACCCCATAAATATTCCTGGTCTGAGAAAAGTAGATCATGAAATGCTGGTCCCTGCTCCAAATTGTAAATGGGTTTATTTCTCTACCACAGAAAGATGCCATTGTAGTGAACAAAGGAACTTCCTTCTATTTGTAAACTGCAGGGGGCTAAACAATCTGTTGCATTATAAACTGCACTCTCACACACAGATATCCACGTCCACTGCAAAAGAATTCCTGCTTTGTCTGGAGGAAAATGAAGTCCCAGAGGTAATTTCTGGACTGTGTGGGAAATAATGCCTCCTACAGAAAATTTATAGCTGTGATTGTTCAATTGAAATGAGAAATATAGTGTTAAATGTTTTTTAACAGCAGCATTCAATTGTTTCATGGTTTTCAGCTGACTCCTACCACTGCCAATTTATAGAAATTATAAATCCTGGACAGAGTTTCAGGTCACTTCACAGGAACTAGCTTGACTAAATTCAATATATTGTTTTGATCACATCATGAAATTACTCATTGAATATGCATTTAGTTTGAATTTGTTGCTGCCCATTGAAAAGAATAGATTTTATGCCAACGTTTATAAAACACCATTTGGGAATAGCATTAGTAAATAAAAGAAACGTTTATTTCAGTGTGTGACTGACTGTAAGGGTTGTCTAAGGAACAGCAGATTATTTGTCTTGAGAAAAGTCTTTGCCACCTGTATTTAGATTAAACTGAATGTTGTAGGTGTGACAACCAAACAGGCAGAAGCCTGAACTGCAGATCCCAAGGCATCAGTTCAGTCCCTGTCCTGGGCTGATACCAGCAGCCTCCTCACATGACCCTGCTGCAGTTGGACTGGAGGCTTCACATTGATCAGACATGCTGATAGTTAAGAGGCCCTTGCACATTATTCCCTGCAGGAGCTGCCCTTGGCACGCTCAGCCTGATGCATTTTCTCATCTGTGAGGAGGAATTTGCAGTGCAGATAAGCACCGTGTTCATCTGCATGGAAAAGGGGCAGCTCTGGAAAGGAATTTCAAGTTTCTACTCATTTTCTTGAATCAGAACCCAACATGATTTTTTTTCCCTGAAAAGTAGAAAGTGTGATTTCCCAACTTGACTGCTGAAAAAAAAAAAGCAAACTAAAAAAATCTCCCAACTTCCTGACATGTCTTTTTGCTTATCTCAGAGTCCTTCGCACGCTTCCAGGGAGGTGTGTTAAACCCCAGTCTTACCTTCACTGTCCTTCCCCTTTCCAGCTGTTCTTGCCTTCTGAGAGCTCTGATAATTTCTTTGGAGTTTGGGGGGATTATCAGCAGGTGCACCATTTCCTTTTGGATTTAGCTGGTGTGTCAGTTAAAGGAGCACAAATGCAGCTTGCCCGTTCCACAGCAGCTGGGAGCCAAAGCTCATGCTTATAAAGCACATTGAGCTGGGTACATGCTCATGTCAGATAAGGGTAGATTAGTGATTGTTATTTCTTTGGCTTAATTGATAATGGGAATAATTGCAAGTGGAGATAAAATTTAACCCTTTGGACTTATGTAGATTTGAGGGCCTGTATTGTTTTCACCTATTGACTCTTTCTGATTAGGTGAATTTTATCCCTCAGGAGGAAAATGAATTATCCCAGCAGTAACACTGAAGAACTCTTGTGATGTGCAGAGGAAAAAAACAAACCCTTGTATGCCCTTTAGATCCTCTGTGCCTTTCTCCTCAAGTCTGATTCCACTTTTCCTTTGCACAAGACTGCCATTACACAACAAAAAGCTCAAGGCAGTTGTGGTCTTGCAGTCACCATTTAAGGGATGTTGGGAGTCAGAGAGAAGCCCTAAATTGCTTGTCTAGTGATAAGCCAAAGCTATCATTCACTGCATGGGTTTTGGACCAGACAAGGGCTTTATATTAACTCTGTACTTGCAGAGATTCCTCATAGTATGGCTTTTTAAATGCATTTAAATCCCTTACTGTTAACCAGTGATGTCCAGAGCAACTTTTATTGTTGGCCTTTGAGGAGAGCTGAGAACTGTAGATGAATGATGCAGATACAACCAGGTATTTCCCTGCAAAACATCTATCCATCTATAGCTATTCAACTTCTCCAGTTCAGTTAAACTAATAATTTAAAGATAACCATCAGGCATTTTTCAGCAAACCCCTCACTGAAACAATTGCGTGTTTCATAGTTTCCAAAAGCTTCCACAAAAGTCAGCAGATTTATGATTGAAAGAAAAACACCCTATCACGTTCAACAGCTTGTAAAAACAAACTTCCTCCCCAGTTAGGCATTCCCTGATCACGGTGTAATCTTTTTTAAAGGGCAATTACTGGATAGGAACTTTGTAAAGGTTTGAAGGTTTCTTGTAAAAGTTGAAGGTTTCTTGTTGTCTCAGTGAAGTGTTCACACCAAGTGTGCCCTTCTGTTTGCTCTGCTCACAGTGTGAGATACAGCTCAGTGCAAACAGGCTGTGAAAAAAGAATCTGACCTTCAGCAAAGAGGAAGCAAGCCCCAGACCCTGAAAACATCAGAACTTCTGTAGAAATCCATCATCACTTCTCCAGTCACTCACCAGTCCTTTCAGGGCTGGGCTGTGCTTTTGGGATCTGCTCCTCACCCCATGGGGTCACAGTTCCGACCACTCTTGGGCTTGAGACAAGGAACTGTGAGCAGATCTGGAGAAGGGGAACATTTTTTTTCCTCCCCAGGCAGCAAATCCAATCTTCCAGGTAGGACTATTGCCATGAGACTCGATTTTTTAGTTGGAGACTCAAAGTGATGTGAAGAAAATGCAGCACTGGAGCCAACCCAGTGTCTGGTTAAAGTGAGGGTGTGAAGTTAATAGGGTCTTCATCATCTTCTTGCTCTTCCTTATTTAAAAAAACCCAAAAAACAAAGGGGAAAATATATGTTCTTTCACTTGCACAGCTCGTCTCTATTTTCCTAATTTCTCAGTTATNCAACCAAACAGGCAGAAGCCTGAACTGCAGATCCCAAGGCATCAGTTCAGTCCCTGTCCTGGGCTGATACCAGCAGCCTCCTCACATGACCCTGCTGCAGTTGGACTGGAGGCTTCACATTGATCAGACATGCTGATAGTTAAGAGGCCCTTGCACATTATTCCCTGCAGGAGCTGCCCTTGGCACGCTCAGCCTGATGCATTTTCTCATCTGTGAGGAGGAATTTGCAGTGCAGATAAGCACCGTGTTCATCTGCATGGAAAAGGGGCAGCTCTGGAAAGGAATTTCAAGTTTCTACTCATTTTCTTGAATCAGAACCCAACATGACTTTTTTTTTTTTTCCTGAAAAGAGGAAAGTGTGATTTCCCAATTGACTGCTGAAAAAAAAATAGTGCAAACCAAAAAATCTCCCAACTTCCTGACATGTCTTTTTGCTTATCTCAGAGTCCTTCGCAGGCTTTCAGGGAGGTGTGTTAAACCCCAGTCTTACCTTCACTGTCCTTCCCCTTTCCAGCTGTTCTTGCCTTCTGAGAGCTCTGATAATTTCTTTGGAGTTTGGGGGGATTATCAGCAGGTGCACCATTTCCTTTTGGATTTAGCTGGTGTGTCAGTTAAAGGAGCACAAATGCAGCTTGCCCGTTCCACAGCAGCTGGGAGCCAAAGCTCATGCTTATAAAGCACATTGAGCTGGGTACATGCTCATGTCAGATAAGGGTAGATTAGTGATTGTTATTTCTTTGGCTTAATTGATAATGGGAATAATTGCAAGTGGAGATAAAATTTAACCCTTTGGACTTATGTAGATTTGAGGGGCTGTATTGTTTTCACCTACTGACTCCTTCTGATTAGGTGAATTTTATCCCTCAGGAGGAAAATGAATTATCCCAGCAGTAACACTGAAGAACTCTTGTGATGTGCAGAGGAAAAAAACAAACCCTTGTATGCCCTTTAGATCCTCTGTGCCTTTCTCCTCAAGTCTGATTCCACTTTTCCTTTGCACAAGAATGCCATTACACAATGAAAAGCTCAAGGCAGTTGTGGTCTTGCAGTCACCATTTAAGGGATGTTGGGAGTCAGAGAGAAGCCCTAAATTGCTTGTCTAGTGATAAGCCAAAGCTATCATTCACTGCATGGGTTTTGGACCAGACAAGGGCTTTATATTAACTCTGTACTTGCAGAGATTCCTCATAGTATGGCTTTTTAAATGCATTTAAATCCCTTACTGTTAACCAGTGATGCCCAGAGCAACTTTTATTGTTGGCCTTTGAGGAGAGCTGAGAACTGTAGATGATTGATGCAGATACAACCAGGTATTTCCCTGCAAAACATCTATCCATCTATAGCTATTCAACTTCTCCAGTTCAGTTAAACTAATAATTTAAAGATAACCATCAGGCATTTTTCAGCAAACCCCTCACTGAAACAATTGCGTGTTTCATAGTTTCCAAAAGCTTCCACAAAAGTCAGCAGATTTATGATTGAAAGAAAAACACCCTATCACGTTCAACAGCTTGTAAAAACAAACTTCCTCCCCAGTTAGGCATTCCCTGATCACGGTGTAATCTTTTTTAAAGGGCAATTACTGGATAGGAACTTTGTAAAGGTTTGAAGGTTTCTTGTAAAAGTTGAAGGTTTCTTGTTGTCTCAGTGAAGTGTTCACACCAAGTGTGCCCTTCTGTTTGCTCTGCTCACAGTGTGAGATACAGCTCAGTGCAAACAGGCTGTGAAAAAAGAATCTGACCTTCAGCAAAGAGGAAGCAAGCCCCAGACCCTGAAAACATCAGAACTTCTGTAGAAATCCATCATCACTTCTCCAGTCACTCACCAGTCCTTTCAGGGCTGGGCTGTGCTTTTGGGATCTGCTCCTCACCCCATGGGGTCACAGTTCCGACCACTCTTGGGCTTGAGACAAGGAACTGTGAGCAGATCTGGAGAAGGGGAACATTTTTTTTCCTCCCCAGGCAGCAAATCCAATCTTCCAGGTAGGACTATTGCCATGAGACTCGATTTTTTAGTTGGAGACTCAAAGTGATGTGAAGAAAATGCAGCACTGGAGCCAACCCAGTGTCTGGTTAAAGTGAGGGTGTGAAGTTAATAGGGTCTTCATCATCTTCTTGCTCTTCCTTATTAAAAAAAACCCAAAAAACAAAGGGGAAAATATATGTTCTTTCACTTGCACAGCTCGTCTCTATTTTCCTAATTTCTCAGTTATGGTCCCAATAGGAAACATTCCTGCCCCTAGGAACTGAGTCTACTGCAGTCAAAATATGGCAGCAATGTTTGAACTTTCTCATATGGATTGCCTAAAAATAACAGTGAAATCAAAAATTCTTTCAGCAAACCATAGCCCTTATAGTGCTGCATGCTACTTAGGAAATATAACCACAGAAAAATCAGCAAGCTGGGAGATTTCTCAGAAAACATAACTGGACTCTATTTAACTTATTCTCTGAGGTACCTTTAAAAATTCAGTTATGTAATAAATGTGGTCAGGAATTATTTGTTGAAATGGTTGATGTGTGTGTTGGAAAGTGGCACTTCATCAGAACCACAAGTTTTTTTTCTTTTTCTGAAATATTATTTCAGTTTCAATAAAACTTTCAGCAAGACAGATATTTTAAGTCCAAGGCAGAATTTGGTGGGCCCAGAACTGGGGCTGGTAGCTGGAGATGTCCATCCAGGAAAAGTTGTTAGTCCAGAGAATGTGGTAACAGAAACAAATTAATGCACATGGCCTGTAATTAGAACTGGAAATTAAAAGACAATGTGTAGCAATTGGTAAGATAAATGCAGTGGAAGAGATTTCCAACTGAAATAGTAAAAATACTCATCTGTTAAGGCAGAGATTCTCATTTAGTTAATAAGGGCTTCATGAACTTCTGTTTGTGAAAGAGGTCATGTGTGTGTTTGCCTCTAATTGCAGAGAGGGAAAGGGAGACACTGTCAGGCCCATTCCATTATTGTATTTTTAAAAAGTCTTCTAAATTCTTGTCTTCATCTTGCTGCCATATGGGATCAGGCTCTGAGCTTAAGCTGAGCTTAACAATAACAATAAAACCATTCCCTTCACAAATTTATGTGTAAACTCATGCTTTATGCAAGCATTGAGTTAGTTGCCCAAAGGGAAGCTCAGTCATGCCATCTAAATTCTGTGCATTTTCATGCAGTTGCATTCATAGTTATAGTGACATTTCTCAATTTAACAGAGCCCAGGAACAGGGAAAATGTGACAAAGAGCTGGCATGAGAGACAGAAATTATCAGCATAAGAATCCTACAATTCTTACAGTGATATTCCTCAGCAAAAGATTCTTTAGTTTCTCTTTCCTGTATGTTTATTTCTGGTCTGAAATATTATATATACAAATATATACAAAGTTTTAAAAAGCAATGCATCATATTTTCACCAGGGGACTCTGTGAAAACCTTGCAAAGCACAAGCATAAGTGCAGTAAGGCACTTTCTGTTCCTTTAAAATAATAGACAGAATTAAAAACATGTTATTTATTGCACAATGCTAGAACTTAATAGGAACAACTTGGTGTTCTTAAAAAAAAAAAAGAAAAAATGATATTTGGAAAAGTTATGTTACAGTGGGTCACAGTGAACATAATTGTCATCACTAAATCAAAGATGACTCTAAAATTAAATTTCAGGTCCATCAATTTTAGGCTTCTGAGGGAACATCAAAAAAAAAACATTTAAATTTTAAGAGAGTAATGGAAAATGGCAGATTGCTCTGTATTCTCAAAAAGCAGTAACCTCCTGAGAAATGAGGGACTTGGGAATTAGATAGCCTATTCCAATAGTGATGTATTGAATGGAGCACTTATTTTCAAACTGATGTAGGAAAACATGAAGATTTATAATTAATTAATCTAGAATAGTTACAGGTGCATCCTATCTGCTAAGTGGTTTGTGATTCACATCCTACAGCACTACACAGTTTTAGCACCTGAACTGCTGACAGAATGTGGTGCCTGAGAGGATGTGCCAATAAACATCTATGGAAGTGGGTATTGGGTAAGGAGAGTCAGCATCTTTAACAAAATTAAGCAATTAGTGATGAACTCTCATTTTTCCTGTCAGCCTCTGATAGTTTGATTTTTGTGTGTTGCAGAACCCTTCCTGTTGACATGAGGAAAAGGATTTTGAGAGAAATGCCCAGCAAGGGAGAATCATCAAGGCACCACATCTGGAGCTCAGAGACCTGCGCTCCATTTTCACCTCTGACAAGCTGTCTGGACTCAGTGTGAGCAATTTGCTTCTCCTTGGATTGCATCTGCAGTTGGAAAATGAGCCCCTTCCTGAGCAGAAGTGTTGAAAGGCTACATTAATCTTTGTGGGGTGATCAGACATGGCACCAAGTACCTGGACAGAGAGCTGACAGCCAGGACTAGGCAAATTCCTGATTGCTTTCCTTCAGCTCAGGCTTTTTTGGATTGCTTTGTGACCTGTTGTGTGGGAAGACACCAAGGTACATGTGTTAACTATTATACATGTGAGTGTAAAATAGAGACTTGTCTGTGGCAGAGCCATGCTAGAATGATAAAGAGAAGCTTCATTTTTCTGCTCTGTTGCTTTTCTTCCCACTGCAGGGTAAAGGGTGGTTACGTGAAGATTTGAAAAAATTTTGTGCAGAGGCAAATGGGAAAAAAACCCTCTGAATTCTGTCAAGAGCACCTTTCCAGGATGTGAACTTGTCCAAATAAAATTCATAGTGGGGCATAATAAAACATGGGTTTCCTCATGAAATACCTGGTCCAGCTTTTAGCTGCCTGCTTGAAAAGATTAGAATGGAACCAGGACTGATCCTGGTATCACTTCCCTTTCAAGGAAATCTATTGTGCACATTTTCTTGACTAAGTGCCCACAGTGTTTCTGTGCTTTTGCCATATGATAGCATAAGGGTTGTTTAATTAAGGACTTTGTAGATGCTCCTGTTCCTCAGAAAAAAAACCAAAAAAAGTCCCTGGACTCAGGGCAATACATAATCAGGCTTCTGAAAAGTCATTGTGTTTTTTAAATGGTATAACAAAACTAAAGAACCTAAAAAATGCCTGGACTGTCCATTCTGGAAGTGAATTCTCACAGAACCCTTGCTACAACACAGGAAAACTGAAATACCATTTTTTGGTGCTAAAATCTTTGCAGGAGTACCACAGTTCCTGTTGCTCTGAGATGCTGGCAGTGTGAACCCACAGGTAAGTGACACATTTGTGCTTCAGCCTTTTGGGCTTTTGACCTTTCCAATATTTGTTTGCCATTTCATTCTCCCCCCCTATAACCCAGAGATTTATGGCAGAGCAAACTTATTAATCCTAACAACCATATTTTCATTTGGAGGCCGGACTTGACTGTCAATAAACATCAAAAGGACTCCTTGGCTCTCAGGGAACACCTGTGGGAAGAGAAGGCTCGTGCGTCACACGGCATTGCTGGAGTGGAACACATTTATTGTGCTGCAGTTATCACTGGGAAACCTGGCAGGGCTCCTCACACTCTGGGGAGCTGAAGACAAAACTCTTCAAGGTTGTTTGGTGCTTTTTTTTTTTTTTTTTTTGTGGTTGTTGTTGGGTTTTGGTTTGGTTTGGGTTTTTTTGGGGTTATTTTCGCTTGAGTGTGTTCTTGGCCTGCTTTTCAGTAAGGTCCTCATCTTTTTTTTATTTTTTAATTAATCCAAAGCCAGCTTTAGAGCTGAGTCTACAGCTCCTCCAAAGACAGAGAGTCTTTACAAAGTTGACTGGAGGTAATTTTGGTGAATAAGCTTCCCACTATTCACCCAGGCCAAAGCACCAATAAAGTCAACTGTGATCTTTCCACTGACTTCTGGGTGTTTTGCCTCACATCCTTGGGGCAAAGTGCTGCCACTGTGAGTCACATGAATATATTTTACCCAAAATTAAATAAAATTAATTGGGTTCATGAAACTACTCATTAGATCAAAATGAGTAATCAAGATGAGAGTGATGAATGAGCAGTGAATGTTATCACCTCTCCATAGTCCACATTTTACATTTATTTCTTGATTTTTGTGTTATTTTGTGCTCAAAAAGTAACAGTTTTATTTTGTCACTATCCTGCTTGCTTGCATTTGCAGTGTCCATTTTTATAATGTTTATGCACCAGTTTGTGAGGTTTAGTTGGAGATGAAAAGCTGTATCTTTTTAAAGTTTCAACAGCTTTAATGAAGGAGGAAATTGGATGATATTGCAAAAAATGTATAAAATTTAAGGCACTAGAATTACAAACATAATATTGTTAGTGGCCTGAGCTTCAGAAAGAGTGGATAATAATATAAATTTTTGCATCTGAATGCATTTTTTTTAAATGGTCTTTTATTTTCATGAAGATTAAGGATCTTGCCAAGAAAGACCTTCAGATTTGACAAGCCATGTTCCATCTGTGTGCAGGATTTCCAGGTGTCACTCTTACAGGAATGGAAGCTGCTTCTCCTTGGTGCTGGCAATGTAGCTACTCATCCACCTCTAAATCTATTCCATTTCCCCCCCTAATTATGCTGTTTATAATCAACCTTAATGCAGCATCAGCTGTGAATAAATTCATTGAGGATTGCCACCCACACTCCAAATGTTCTCCCAAGGGAAGTGTGTGTTTTTTATGGGGTGTTTCAGAATGGACAGAGGGGATTATCCTGCTGTCCCAGATCTCCAGGTCATCCAGCTGGCTCCCATGGCCCTCCTCCCCTTTCCCTGTGCAGTGGAGGTGACTCCAGCCCACAGCATCATTCCCAAGCTCGCTCAGGTGCAGGTGCTTCCCTCAAGGCTGGTGTGGTTGGACTCTGGTGGAGGTGGCACGTGTCCCTGGGAGCACTTGGGCCACCCCAGGCTCACATTTTCTGTCACCCACCCTGCCCTGACACTTCCTGGCAGCTGCCCAGACCTGCCTGCCAAAGAATGCCAGCCAGTGAATGTGAGTGCAGCATCCAGCAATAACATTTGATGAGATCCATTTTCTGGTTATAAACAATTTGCCACAAAACCAAAAAGTACCGACTGTTCTCAGAACTTTTTTTTTTTTCCCTTTCCTG